>OY757908.1:33300033-33565022 GCA_963585895.1 Sepioteuthis lessoniana | reverse complement strand
TGTAATAAAATTAAAATGCTGAAAACAAAAATATGACTTATGTTCTTTATGAGGTTAGGCTGAAAAGTTCATAGACTGGTGTTATATCTGCTGACAATGACAATTTTTATCAATGAAATCAAAGCACTGGAACTCTAATGGAAGAAGTGTGTGGACCTCAGGGATGTCTGCTGAAAAAATTAAACTCATTTGGTCTTATTCCATCATTGTATTTTGATCGGCTTATAAACTTTTTAGTCGACCCTCATATAAACAAAAGATGCAAAATAATACACCTTTTCTTACTGCTGAAAATAATGTTTTCTTTTTTGCTGAGACATTTATGTAGGAAGTGCTTTTAAGTTACATCTTCTGGAGGTGTCTGGTTCAATCCCAATTAGTAGTAAATAACAATACACTTACTATAGCTTAAAACTTCTGCCCAGTCACGAATAACAGAATTAGAACAGTCTGCTACTGTTGATTAAGTAAAAAGTTTGGTTCCAAGTTGTGTGTGAGCCCCTGAGTTTGATATCTAACACCTGAAGAATGCCAAAAGACACATTGACTGAAATATTTTGAACATGAAGATGAAGACATTAGTGTGAATACTTTAAGTGATGAAATTACAAATATATATTTGCATCATTGTATATCATTATATTTTTATATTACGAACATACATTTGTATCGTTATATGTGTAAACGTTTTAGATGAAGCTTGATAATTTTTATCACATAATTATTTGGACTATTGTCTTCATCGTTACATTTACAATATTTTAGCTGATAAGTCCTTCAGCCTTATTCTGGTGTTTCATGTTGATCTTGGAAGCTCATACAGAACTTCTGGCTCAAGCCTTTATTTAATCCATATTATCACCCTAATTCTGTTAACAAGGACTGGATAAAAGTATTGAGCTATAGCAAGTATTTTTTGTCATTTACCTGTTTTGGGGATTAAACCTGCAACCTCCAGATGATGTCACTTAGAAGAGCCTCTCAATCAAGTTTCGGGTTTTATAAACCCTATTTCTCCATCAATCCATGAGATACTACTTACTACCACTACGCATTATCATAGTTCAAATTGCAAGCAAATAATTAATACTAAACTGAATTGTTTGAAATAGAACTGTTTGATCATTTAAGTGTGCAAACAAATGACTGATGTTTAATTGAATCAAGCTATACTTGAAAATATTTAACTGTGTAAAAACAAATGATTCTTAGTAAATAGAATTATAATTAGATAAAAAGAAGTGAACCCATTTAACTTATCGCATAAAAATTGGACTCAGGCTCATTAAAGAATGTTAGATACAAAATGGGTCAAGAAATCATGTTTTTGATATATATATGTATATATATATATATATATATAAAGGATTCAGCATTAAATAACCTACAATGGTTGATATGCCATAAAACCCAGCCTAACCAAATCATATATATTCAATGTATTTGTATGAAAAAGATTTGGTTTTAAATAACTTAAAATGGTTGATATGCCATAAAATCAACCTATGAGATATTTCACTAACATGTACAATGTTTTACCTGAGCTCATATTGCAACTTATGTGGTGCTTCTGCTGAGTAAGCAGCTGCATTCTATTTAGCAAACAATAATGTGTACCACATCTTGCTCTGCCACCCATGTAACTTTCATGGTATTTCCGCTGAAGCATTGTCCTATTTACTTTAGGAAATAGGTGTATATCCTGTTATGCTCCCCAAACAGCTTGTGTGGCATGTCAGTTCATCATTTTATCCTTTTAATTAAAAAAACCAAATGAAAGAAATTGATTAAATAAATTTTTATTCATCAGACACTTTTATCTTACTTTGGAAAGTGAAAACAAATTTATCTTTAATAATAATAGGAGTACTAACAATATTCCTCTCTTTTTTCCATTAAAATGAATTAAAGAATCATTAAAGTTATTATTTAAGGTTAAATTTCAGTTTTATTAGAAAGATTATAACATCATAATTATTAGTATTAAAAGCAAAATAATTTACATACCTAATTGATTTTTAAATGCATTTAAAGATTTAAATTCAGCAAAAGTTGATGATCTTACCCAACTGGAGGTCATGTAAATTAAAAAGTGTTAAAATTTTTAAAGTGATTTTTGTAAAAATATTATTCATATAATGATTACTCAGTATGGTGTTTAAATCACAGTTGCATATCAAAGTTAATGACAGAAATTTTTTGTGTCACTATAATAGCTATTAAGGTGTCCTTTAGTTTCCTGCCAAAAATTAATTTTATGGAAGGTGAGAACTTAAACCTTCTTAATTATAGAAAATCATATCAGCAATAGCATTTAAAAAAATTTAATCTTGTAGAAAAATAAGCATAATAACATGGCTTTTGAATGTACAATTTTTAAAAAATCCAGAAATAGTTATTTTAATTTATTTGTAAAATAGTGAAATATTACTTTTTAATTGCCTTTTTAATATATACTGTTTTATCTAGCAATAATATTCATATCTTTTGTTGCCCCTAATACACTAACTTTTACCTTTTTAAAATTTCCTATTTTGATAAAAAAACATTTTCCTTTTTTTTTCCCTAAAATATTCATTTAAATCATGTCACACCATCAGCACAGATATCCCTGACCCTCTCCAGCCACCCTTCCCTATCGTCCATTGCTTCCGGCAGGTCTTCAGGGCTACATCCCATATTGACACAGAGTTGCTGTATGTCGGTTCTAGCTGGTTGTCCTGCATTTGCTTGTCCATGTAAAGGGGTCCACAGGAGTATATCACTTATGAGCTTGTCCCTACTTCTCCAGTAGTGTCCCACATGTCTGGTTCGTCTAAATTTGATAGTTTTCATGATGGGTGGTAAGTGGCCGTTCAGCTGCTGCTTTGTGGGGTGCTGCTCCCATGACTTGTTCAATATTGTTAGCAGCATTTTTGTGTATTTGCTGTCAAGCTTTTTCTCCGTACGTATAGTTAACGTCCATGGAGTGCATCCACACAGCAGTATCAACACGACTCCTGCTTGGAAAAAAACTGCATTTTATTTTATCGTCAGGTCTGACTTTTATATGACTAATAGCCTATCATAGCTGTCCATGTCTTTTCTAGTCGCATGTTGACGTCTGTCTTGGTTGATGAGACACTGCTTCCTAGGTAGGTGAACTTGTTTACTAGTTTCAAAAAGTTACTGTTTAGTGTGGAGATGTCGCCTTTTTGATTAACAAAAGCTTGTTCACTTCTATCCTTCTTAATAGTCACTGAAGAGAGAGTGACAGCCCATTGCCATTTGCTGCTGATACATTTCTATTTTTAGCGCAAGTTTGTTTAATGGCATATCAACCTTCTTGGGTTATTTAATGCCAAAGCTATCCTTCTAGAAGAACAGTAGTCATACTATTTAAGCCAAAATTGGGAAGATAAGGTGGTTCATACCTTTCCCAAAAGTTGATGTGATAGCGTGACTGAAGGTTGAACTCACTCACTATGATCCCGCAGTTCACCACTTTAACCTTTAAACCACCAGGACATGTGTGGTTCGTCTAAGTTGGATAGTTTCTGTGATTGGTAGTGTTGTATAATCGCGATGATCTCCATCACAACTAATACACTCAAATACATATAAACTTAAGGTTGTCCCCTTTTTATGCAAAACAAATATTGATATGTTGTGAAAGCGGTGAAGATAAAGCAACTGATAAACCTTTGGAAAAGGTCTTAATACCAAATAAATATACCCATGAATCCTTCCAAATATGGCTTGCTGACATGGCTCCTCCTTATAAGGGAGATAATTAGGCTTACTTTAATAACTGTAGTATAGTATCAAATGGAAGAGAAATGGTTCAAGGTAATGATTTAATTTACAATACTAAATTATTTCCCTAAGCTAAAAAATTATAATTGCTATTTAACGATCATATTAAAAGCTCTCAAAACATTAAAAAATATTTTTTCAATTGAATATTTATATCTAGCGTACAGTTTTCTTCCAACAGATCTCAATTTTTTTTAATTTCACTTGGACCATCAGACGTTGGTCTTTTTTATTATTGTAATGATATTCAAGTAAAACTGTTACGATGTATGTAATATTAGATTTTACCCTATCCGGTGGCAAAAGCTGCTCAGGAGTGGCAGTACCGCCTTGAGCTACCGAAACTGTGTTATCACCCTGGTTGGCGGCTGATGAGGCTAGGGTATCGCATGTGCTTTCACACGTATGATGAAAAAATAAAAACAGATCTCAATTTTTTTTTATTTCACTTGGACCTTCAGACGTTGGTCTTTTTTTATTATTGTTATGATATTCAAGTAAAACTGTTACGATGTATGTAATATTAGATTTTCTTAAGTTGTTTTCAAATAAAGGTCAGAGGTGTTTAACCTCTGCCGACTTCTGCCCGGCTTTTATTTACTCCAGTTTTTACTGTAAAGTTTTAGTTCCCAATAAATTCTGTTTGTTTCAACAAGTGTGTTTTTTTATCTTCCTCTACGTTTTATATTTTTGCATTTTACCGCTTTATTTATTTAACAAGCGTATCTGCTGGTTATTTAACTAAATAGAATCACTCAAAAATTATTCACATTGCAGAGGGATAAGACACCCACCAACTCATTGAGTGTCCGAGATATGACACTAAGCAATCTGATAGTAAAAATATTCTTTTTGTAATAACATATTTAGATTATCTCTGGAGAAAAGTTAATGAAAATCTAATGCAAGTTTAAGTTTTTACACAGAACAAATATGGATATGCTGTGAACGAGGTGAAGATAAAAAGACTGATAAACTTTTGGAAAAGGTTTTAATACCAAACAAATATACATGTGATTCTTTTCAAATATAGCATGCCTGCTTATGGCTCCACCTTGTGTGAGAGGGAGATAATGAGGCTTGCTTTAATAACTGTAGTATGGTATTGAATGGAAGAGAAATGGTTCACGTAAAGTGATGATTTAATTTACAACACTGAATTATTTCCCTAATAATGTAAAAAAACTATCATTTCTATTTAGCCATTGTATTAAAAGCTCTCAAAACATTAAAAAATGTTTTTTTAATTGAATATTTATATTTAGAGTACAGTTTTCTTCCAACAGATCTCAATTTTTTTTATTTATTTCACTTGCACCTTCAGACTTTGATCTTTTTTATTATTGTTACGATGTTTAAGTAAAACCCTTATGATGTATATAATATTAGATTTTCTTAAGTTGTATTCAAATAAAGATCAGATGTGATAAGCTCTGCCTACTTCTGTTCAGCCTCTATTTGCCCCAGTTTTTACTGTAAACTTTTTAGTTCCCGATAAATTCTGTTTCTTTCAACAGGTGTGTTTTTATCTTCCTCTACTTGTTATAGTTTTGCATTTTACCGCTTTATTTATTTAACAGATGTATCTGCTGGTTATTTAACTAAGTTGATTCACTCAAAAATTATGTACAGAAAGTATATGCCATATCATATACTTGCACTGATTAATTAGTGTCATCCATGAGCTATATGTCCAGTTAAGTGACCTAAGAAAAGCTGCTAGTTTTTTGATAGGACAACTAATACATTATAAAATTCATTTTTTAATAAATAAAAAGTAAAGATGACGACCATAGTCGAGGGTGACCAGAAGGCTCCCTTTTCAATAGCTTCTACACAGAGGTGTAGGGTAGAGCGCTACTCCATTCCTTGGATTGTTCCACTTTAACCTTCATCCTACCTTATAGTGCTGAGTGTTAAGCAAAGCAGCATCAAGTACCATTTTTTGAGTCTTTGGTATGACTCGACCTGGGATTGAACCCTGGTCTCCCAGACCATTGGCGAACACTCAGATATTTCCCTGATATTTTGTGTTTCTTTTTTTTTTTCTAACAGGTGTTGTGGTTTGTTATCGCACGAAAGGTCCATGGCAGCCACGTTATTAGTATCAAAATTATTTTATCTTCTTTTGAATTTTGCATTATGTAGGATTAACTGCATCTTTTGAAAAACTTATTCTAATATTCTTTTTGAAAGTAAAAGTTTTACTTGCTGTGAAATTTATCTATTTTCCTAAAGAAAATTCTTCCATTTTGATTTTTAAAGAAAACATAGAATTAAACCAAGTTGTGATTCTTTAATAATGGTGACTTCACTCACTTTAATTTAGACTGTTGATATTATTTATAAGTAATTATCAATTCCAGTTATAAATTTTTATTTCCTTATTCATATATCATTAATAAAATCTTTTTTTAAATGGATATAATTAAATACCTCCTTTCAATATATATGTATATGATTGATTGGAAATTTATAAAGCAACTTCCCTTTGGATGCCTCACGTTGTGTAATGTTTGACAAGCTAGACTGACTAGACCAGTACTTGTGATTTCGTCTCTCACTGGGTGCCATATATCCCCAGTCTTGTGCTATAACTAAAGAAAGCTTAGTAAATTACCATGACTTGTTTTGGTGAGGACAGTTTGAAAGATAATTTAGAATAAATATGATGTTATCCTATTTACCAACCCCTCCGCTCGGGCAGGATATGACACAAGGTCAATTTTTAAGCGGAGTTTAACAGGTTTGAATTCAGAGTTTTCCTTCTCCTAGATTAGTTGCCTCGCCAAGGTTGAAGAACCCAGTCTGTCTTACTATTTACCCATAGCTGGATGGAGAATTATTGGATCCATACCTTTCCCAAGGGTATTAGTGCTATGTGAAATGCAATCATTCGTGTCGCCGTGTTCATTTCCTACGACAATAACCATTTCACCCGGGGGAAAGAAAAGAATGAAGCATGTTTTGGTCTGTGAATGAAACTAGTTCATATTACAATCGTGAATAATAGTACTGTAGTGAATTTATATATCTTTTTTATTGCTTATTTACAGAAATGTAGTGAAATCAATCAAACGAAGTTAGGCAACAATACAGCAACTTTAGTTCGTCCTTCAGACCACGAAACTCGATTGGGACTTTCGCATGCTTCTTTCACCGCGAGAATAACAAAACATACATCCGCTACCCTGTAAAGTTGAATGGTCAAACAAGAAAAATATAAGGTAAACGACTACTCACGTTTAAACCAGTGCAGCACGAGAAAATTTGCGTTTTCATTTCAGCAGCTATTGCATTGCAAGGGTACTACGAAATCCTTCCTTGCTGTCTGCCCGTCTTCTCCCCTTCACGTCTCGAACCAGAAAACAAGAAAAGTGCACCCCGAGAACGCTTGCCACGCATGCGTCTCGAGACTCTCGCATCCTCACGCTCCTCCAACGAGATTCCGTCCGTGCATAAACACAAGTACTCCTCGCCAATTATAGGCCTCGTTTCATGTACACACTGAATATTTTCCTTAAGTTAAATTCAGTTCTTTTTTTCCATTTATAAGAAGCCTTAATGAATATCGCATATGCACGCGCTTGCTTGGTGAACCATCAAACTTCGGGGTTAAAGTTGCTGCAATGCAGGAGACTCACTTCATTTGCGCGAAGGACTGTCGGATACTGGAGGGCGACTTAGTGGTCTTTTCAGTCGGCAGCCGCTGAAGCGTTGGGGTCTCTTTGCTAATTGGACGCAGCCTTAATGCGAATATCAATCTTGTCTTTGCAGGTGACAAGGGCCGGCTTGTTGTGGCGGATATTGCCGTTAAAACCGTCGAGTTCCGGGTGGTTGCATTTTATGCGCCCAATACTGCTGGTGAGAGACGCTCCTTCTTTCAGCGGTTGGAGCCATTCCTTGATGACTCGAAGCGTTTAGTTCTAATGGGTGATTGGAATGCAATCCTTGATCCCAAAATAGATAAGGGTGGGCGGGGTGCTAGAGAGTCAGGAAGGTGTGAAAGCAGCCTGATCGATTTTCTGGCCGAGTTCAATCTTATAGACAGGTTTTGTCTGAATCACCCAGAGCGGGAGACGTGGACGTGGATAGATAATTTGCCCTCTGGCCAGGTTCGGACTTATCTGGACAGAGTGTTAGAAGAGCGGATACGGATTTTGTTTGTTGTCCCACGTTCCACTGGATAGGGCTGGCTGACCATCAACTTGTTATGGTCAGTCTCTGGCTTGCTAATAGGCCTAGTCTGACTGGTTACTGGAAGTTCAACGCCTCCTTACTGGAGATAGGGGTCTTCCAGGAACGGCTGGAAACCTTAATTCAACGAGCGTTAATGGGGCGGTTACCGGAAATTAGTGGTGGGAATCCCTTAAGTATAGGATTAGGGACTTTGCCGTCAAATACGACCAACAGTTCAAATTAGATAGGGCTAAGAAGGCGAAGACTTTAGAAGATAGACTCTCTCGGGCGGTGGAAGGAAGGGACTCCTTAGCCGTAGATCTAGCTATGCATGCCCTTGAACGCGAGGCTAGCGAGCGTTACAAGGGTTTTGTAGTTAGAAATAGGTTAAAAAGAGTTTCCAACGAAGCCGTGAGATGCAACGCATTTATGCATAAAGAAGAGTTGCGGAGGTTTCCTTATCGGTACATCGAGTTCCTTAAGTCCCGGGACGGGTGTGTGCTGCGGTCGAACTGTGAGATGCGCGAGGCTTTTTGGGTGCACTTTCGTGATCGCTTTGCCCGCTACCGTGAACTCCTGGTTCAGGAGTTTTGCAGCTATTTAGTCGATTTCCCCTGCCTTGGGACGGCGGAAACGCCTAGTTGTCAGGATATGGTTACAGAATGCGTATATATGCCGTTTCACTTCATCAGAGTTTTAAGTAGGTCTTTTTTCATCGAGCGAATGATGTATTTTGGTGATTGTTGTGCGCCTGACGATGCTAAAGTTTATTTATTGTACAGAATGATGAGGATTGTGGTTAGCTCGGGCTCTCTCGAATAATCCAGAGTAATACAGTTGTTTTTCTCTTCCCCCTCCCCTCAAAATCTTTTGGGCCTTGTGCCCACTTAAAACGTGTATTTTTTTGTGAATTAAATCGCATATGCACTGTAAAGTCGGACTTGCCCAGTCGGCTGGGGCTGTAGAATACACCGACTGCTTCTCTGCAGAGGGGTAAGACCCCCCCCCGATGAGTGTCCTGGGTATGACAATAAACAATCTGATGGTGAGGTTCCAGCAATGCTGGAGCTTTGGGGAATGCGGAGTACCCCTTCATTGCCATCGCTCCCAGGAGTGGTAGCACCTGATAGGGCCCTATCTATGGGTTAAATAGAACTAACAGCATACTTATGCTAAACTGAATTGAGTAAACTGAATAGCTTAAAATAGAAATGTTTTTGACAATTAAACTGTACTTACACTTAAACTGCGTGCTTATGCTTAACTGAATTATTTGAAATAGAACTGTTTTTCGACATTAAAACTGTATTTACACTTAACTGAATTATTACATATAACTGCTTGAATAGTTTGAAATCGAAATGTTTTTGACAATTAAACTGTGTACTTATGCTAAACTGAACTGTTTTCAATAGAACAGATTATTTACATAAAAATGGATTTGGCGTTAAATAACCTACAAAGGTTGATATGCCATAAAATCAACAAACCAAACCTGTAAAGTCGGACGAAATGGAAACCACGCCATTTTAAAAATGACTTGATAAACTGATAAACTCGTGCTGTTACGGCTTTTGTGACGTTTTTCGAAATCATTCCTCTTTTTTCTTTCTTGGCCGCAAAAATTGAATAAGATTTTATCTTGTTTAAATTGAATTTATTTCACAATAAGAAAATTATTTTCTGTTATTTTTGCACACATTTTCTAAATCGTTCACCTGAGAAGATGAATATAGGTAAGTGTTTATTTTTTCACAGATTTAACTACAACAAATATTTTTAATGCTTAAACTAGTTTATGTCAATAATTTTTCTTAATAATAAAGTTTTTTTTCTTTTTCTTCAAGTGTACGATTAATTATATCGAAATGATCTTCAACACCTTCTTTTAAAAAAACCCTTTTCCCTCCCAGCTATAGATTAAATTATGTCTCTTTGGTTCTTCTACAAGGATATATATAGCATTAAATAACTCACAAAGGTTGATATACCATTAAAGAAAGGAACCAAAAACCCAAACCTTATTTTAGTAATTTCATAAGTTTTTTTGCTTAGATATGATACAAAGCTGTGTGAATGGGGCTCTCATTGAAACTCGAACTCACGAGAATAGCTTGCTAACCCTTGCCCCAACCGAGGTTGCCTTTTTTGAAAATGTAAATTAAAATATCAGTGATTTCGTTCTCAATTTAATTTTCTATATTCATTATTACCCCATTATTACTGATTGTGTAATTATTTGTTTATTGTATCATGTAATTGTTCTTTATTATAAAGTTTAAAGAAATTTTCTGATCACTGCATAAATGTATTTTTGTCCTTCAAAAGAAAAAAGGAGAAATTTTCTTCTCGACAAGAGTAGGGTAGCAAGAAAAATTATAACGGACAAAATTTTAGTTAAAATTGTTTATTGTAAAACAGAGATTGTGTGTTGCAGATTTCGTAGTCTGGAGACGGAATAGTGTTCTTTCTCTCTTTGGATGGGGTCTGTTATAGTATTTGTCAGTAGGTATGTAAGAAAAGCGATAGACAACGACGTGGCATATTTTAGCTTGCAGGCGCGACGCTGAATACACCGACTGTATGCTAGCGAGGCCTTCTATTTTATTCAAACAAGGGAAATAACTGCTTCTTCCAAAGGAAGGTAACTCATGTCATGACTGGGTCTGGAGGTGAGTGAGCGTGAGTTTGTTCTTTGTCTAATGTGTGTGGTATGAGTTACGCAGTTCTGGTTGGTCCAGTGCATTTTTGGGGTGTGGATTTGTTGATTAGCCTGTGGTCATCTCTAACCTTGTCTAAAGTGTAGAGTGAACTGTTTTCAAGTCTGTGGGCGCCCTTTTTTATTGCTCAGTTTGTAAAGAATCAATTCTGAAAGGATCTGGGGGAAAGGTTTCTGACTGAGAAAAGTTTGTTTTCATTTGTGTTTATTTTTACAGTTATTCTTGTTTAAAAAACTGACCATTGTATATACTAACATTCATTCGTCTTGAGTTAAATAAAGCCGGTCATTATCAAATGCATTTATCTATACTTTTAAAAGTCATTCGCCAATATAGAGGTTGGTTTTATAAAGGGTCTTTTCACTCTGCTGCATATAGAACATCAATGAACAGCACTCACCTTCACAAGCCAAATGTAACATGGCTGCCTCCTTGGAAATTATTTATTGTAATTGTTAAAAAATAAATGGGAAAATTACAAATTTGGCACAAGGCCTAAAAAATGGGAGGGGAAGGCTGGTCAACACTATCCTAATCTCTAACTTAACTAGACTCATTCACTGACCAATACATATCTCCAAATTAAAAAAACACCAAAATACCTCAATTAAACATATCACTATCATACTGCATTCACCAAAAACAACAATCACCAAAACGACACTACTGCTCCATGGACTTCTAAACTTATTCCCATATTTACAATGTGAGGGGGAGGGGAGCAATTTAAAAAAACTAAACGAACGCTATATACATTTATTAAAAACTCCCCTAAAAAAACGAAAGATGAATAAAACATATATACATTATGATGGTTAGTATGGGGTCCCCCCCACGTACTAAAACATGGCAGAAAGAGGAGTTAACCAGTCGAAAATAGTGTCGAAGGAGGAAAAATAATCAAATAAGATAAATAAATGGTATAAAATATAAGTAAACAATAAATATGAATTAACATAAGCCCTCCATCGCACTCCTGGAGAACTCCAATTCCTGTCACCTAACAGGGGGAAGGGGAGGGAGAGTGAAACAAAAGGAGGGGACAAAAAAAAAAGGGGGGCCCAATGACCTTGCATACTCTAGCTAAGTTAACTAAATTAGGAACAAACGAAATCAAAATGGCCTAAAAAATTCTAACTTACCTGGGCTGGGTGGTCACGTCCTTCCGGTAACTCAAAATTCTTAAGTCCCTGGAATGTCCAAAGTGAAAGTAAGGTTGGCTCCTACCACGCGACACAAGCGCGCAACAGTCACCCACCTTTCGCCAAACTCCAGCGAAGAGAGTCTCTTTCTCTCAGACCGGATTTTGACTTTGATTTGGTGTTTGTAATATGCCACCAGGGTCTGAGAAGAAAAAGACTCATCCTCGTAGAGTTCCTTCTTTCTCGTCGTCCACATCACGACACGCATAACGCCGAGTAAGCAGAGAAACACATAATGTTCCTGTCTGTTCAACCTCGGTACCACATTGCTGCACACAGAACTGGCTTCCAGGACAAAAAACTTTCCATCGAGGATGCGGACCATGTAGCCTTCAAGAAGCTTGCACAGCGGCCGTACGACCGGGCAGTGAAAGAAGGCGTGACTAATAGTCTCCTCCAAATCACCGCACCGGCCGCACTCAGGCGAAATGGCCTGTTGCGCTGCAAACAATTTCTTGCCGACCCAGAGGGCATTCCGAATGACCAGCCAGGTGAGGGAAGCCTCGTCATTATTGAGACACCTCATCCTGGGGGCCCAAGGCCACAGTAAGCGACCCTCCGCCTCCGTCACACCGAGCTCGCCAATCAGACCATCGCTAGCGGCCCCCCTAACTAAACAACGATATAATGCCTTACTCGACAACGGCCGGCTGTCAGAGAGACCTGTCTGCAGCCGAGAGAGAACTTTCAAAGCATGCCGGCACTCGCGATAGAAGGGGCATTCGCGTCTGGGCAAACGATGGGCCTCCCCATCAGCAAAATGCACACTTCTTAGCGACGGGAAAGACTGTTTAGTGTCTTCTTTCCAGACGCTTCTCGCCGCCGTGTCCCGTGAACACATCCGGTCTAGGAAAGTAAGACGCAAAGTATGGCGCCGTACCTCGACGTTAGGTACTCCTAGACCGCCTTCAGAAGGGTGAAGGTAACAGATCTCCCGTCGCACCAAAGGATGTCTCTTAGCCCAGAGAAACTGGAAGAGAATCCTTTCCAGCTTGAATAGGATGGTGGCCGGGATAGGAAGCACTGAAAGTCGGTATACGGCTAGGGAGTAGATGTGCGAACAGCACACCTCTGCCCGACCCTTAAGGGAAAGCCTTCTACGCAACCACAACTCAGTTGCGGCTACGACCTTATCCAGTACTTCCGACCAATTTTTCTCCAATTGAAGATCAGGCCCAAACCAGACGCCGAGTATCTTGCACGGACCGTCTTTCCAAATGAAGGGGCCGGGAAGAGCATAGCCTTTCCACGAGCCCAACCGCAAGCCGACAGACTTATCGCGGTTAATCTTGGCCCCCGTTACAGCTTCGTACCTTCCGATTTCTTTGCTCACCTCCTCCACCTCGGCACTGCTCGTTACAAGCACGCTGACGTCGTCAGCGTATGCAGTGTACCTGGCCACCTCACTGGCGCCAGGTAACGTGAGGCCGCGTAGGACCGGGTTCGCCTTTATCCTGCGTAGAAAAGGTTCTAACGCCAGGATATATAACATGGGCGATAACGGGCAACCTTGCCGAATAGATCGAGTCAGAGTGAAGGGCTCCGACCTTACCCCATTCACCTCCACCACGACTCCGGGGGACGCATAAAGGAGACGTATCCAGGTGCGAAAATCAACCCCAAAGCCGGCCGAAGACAAGACAGCCTCCAAAAAAGCATGGTCAACCCTATCGAAGGCCTTGGACTGATCTAAATTGATCAGCGCGGCATTTCCGTCGACTTTCTCTACGATCGTGCGGACCAGATGAAGACTGTCCTGGATAGTCCTACCCTTCACAGCACAAGTCTGCTCGGGGCAAATCAGACTAGGCAGGACAGTCTGCAAACGGTTTGCCAGGATCTTCGCCAAAATCTTTAAGTCAGTGTTAAGCATCGTTAAAGGGCGAAAGTTACTAATCCCATCCCCACCATGTTTGTTCTTACGAAGCAACTTCACTATACCCCTGGTGAAGCGTCTGGGTATAGTACCCTGCCTCATCCAGTTGTTATAGATGGTTGCCAGCAAGGGGACAAACATGTGCGACAACCTCAAGTACACTTCATAGGGCAGACCATCAATTCCGGGGGACTTGTCCAGCCCGACCGACTTCAGTGCATCCCGAATCTCCTCCTCCTTTATGCGCCCCTCACACCCAGCCGCCGAAAGACGAGGAAAGTCGGCAAGATAGGTGTCGAACTGAGCAGAACTCAGTCCGGGCTCCCTGGTGAAAAGCTTCAGGAAATACTGCCGGAACTCACCACAGATGGCTTCGTTTGTAGTTCGACGGAGCCCCTCCGGCGATGTGACACTGGCGATATACCGATCAGTAGCATGCCTCAGTTCCTCGGCCCGTAATTCCTGGGCCATATTCGTCGCCTCGCACGACATTCTCTTTAACCTAGCCCTAACTACCAGAGCTTGGTACTCCTTAATTTGCAAGGAGGCCAGCTCGGCCTTAGCTACGTTAACTTGCCCACTATCTCCCGCCAAAACCGCCCTATCTAGCTTATCCTTAATCGACCTTTGCTCCGCTACCCTAGCTGACTTGAGTCTCCTACTATAGTCGGCAGCAAAGGATCTAATGCTATCCTTAAGGTTAGCCCACCACCTATTTCCCATAATAGCCCCCGTCAATTCCCGCTTTATCGTTAGTTCTAGCTGGTTCCGGAAGTCAGCCTCCGCCAAAAGGGAAAGGTTGAATTTCCAGTAACCAGACATCCTACATCTAGCCTTATCTAACTTAATCGACACACATAAAAATTTGTGGTCGGAATCTTTATACGGCTCAAAACTTGGACCACCTAAATCGTCTAAGTCGACTCGCTTAACTAACACTCGGTCCAAATAGCTATAAAGCTGGGCCGTGGCGCCCCTACCGGTCCAAGTCCAAACTAACTTATTTGGATGCCTTTCGCGAAATTTGTCAGCGAGATCAAGTCGCTGTACAAACTCGCGAAAATATCTGGCATCCAACGTGTTAGTACCCGAACTAATAGCCCCTCTATCTAAATTGGGATCAAGGACGGCGTTCCAATCTCCCACTAAAATTACCCGCTTCGACGGACTAACGTACGGCTCGATGCGCCGGAAAAACGCAGGGAGCTCACTAGTAGCGTTGGGTCCATAAACCCCAATCAGCCGAAACGCCTTATCCTTTATGGTAACGTCCACCACGCAAAGTCTGCCCGCCGGATCTGAAAGAACAAGAGCACACGTGGCGCCCAGACGTCTACTTATCAGCCAGGTGACACCTCTGGAACGACCATCAAAACATGCTGAGAAAGACAAATAGTCCTTCGACAGAATATCTTCATGGAAGTTGAAGTCAAAACGAGTCTCCTGCAAACAACATATATCAATGCCGCGACGCTGGAGGTATAAAAACAGATGGGATCTTCTCGAATCCGACCTCAGGCCGCGGCCATTTAGACTAGCCAATCTTAGATCCATCATGAACATTACAGGGGTTGAGTGCCCGGACTGAACATGGCTGGGGTCAGGACTCCGACGGTCTGGCTCATGGATCCCGTGGCCATCTCATTATCGATGGCTCCGTCATGAGCGAGACCCCCGACGTCCCGCGGAAATGTTAGTTTTATTGCCCTATAAAGGGAGGGGTGTAAAACAACAGGGACCCTCCCAATGAGCCCCTTACATGATGTGAGATTGTCTTTAAAAAATGATATAGGGCCGAGGGCCTCGTTAGCCTCTCCTAGCATTTTCATCACACCTTCCGACCCTCGGCCCTTTCGGATGACGGTGGTGACCCATGCTCTTGGAAATTTCTTGGGGTCCTCCACGTTATATCCGTTTACTTCCTTGAAGTTGTGGAGGACCCTCAATTCTTTTAAAAGTTGAGGCTGGACCTTGTGCAAACGATCCAGGGCCCCCTCATCCACCCGACAAATGTTTATGCCGCTGTTATGGCGTGGTTTTTCTTTTTTTTTTATGTGTTTTGGGACCTCATCCCCCGAACTGTCGATGGATGAGCTCCGCTGCCGTTTCTTTGGTGTTGTGGATGGTGATGCTGCTGCTGTTACTGGTGGTTCTGGCTTGGTTGGTGGTGACTCCAACGGCAGCGGAGGGGGGAAGGGTCCCTTTTTTTTTTGGTGCTAAAACCGACATGAGAGGTGGAGGCACGGGTCTATGAGGTGGTGCGGCTGGTGGCGGTCGGATGATTCGAGGTTGTCTCGGTGACGAAGGGGTGGAATGAGGGGGTCCCGGTCGCGGAGACGACCTTCGCTCCTGGTCCAGCCTCTTTTTAAACTCCAGTAATTTTTCAAACCTCTCCCGGCCCGGACTAAAAGATCTGACCCTGGGAGGAGTGCGCTGTTCAGGTGGGGTCTTGGGTAGGAGTATATGTTTTGGGGATGATTTTTGTGCATAAGTGGTGGAGGGGCTGCTGGACCCTTTTGATGGGGTCGAACTGTCGGTGCCTACCTGGGACGACCTTTGGGAGCGAGGATCCTCAGGTTGGAGCTTCCTCCCACCTTTTCCCACAGTCAGCCACTCAGCCCTCGCCTCTTCGGAGTTAACCGTAGGGGACGAAGGGGGAGTGGGGTCCCTTTTACCCGCTGGTGTGGGCGAGACCACGGGAGCCCCCCTTTCCGTGTTGCTTTTAACAACAGGTGAGAGGGTATCTGGTTTGTGGTTGGGCCCCCTCGGGGCCCTCTTCCCCGGGCAAACTGCGGAGAGGTGACCAATCCCGCCACAGTGCCAGCAGGCGGGTTTCCCTCCCGATACTATTACGGGAAGCCTGCGCCCTTCCACCTCCAACCAGTTGGGAACGGAGTAGAAGGTTTTCATATCTAACACTATGTCAAACCTCCATTCCCCACGCATTCCATCGTGTGTTGCCGAGACGACGTCACCAAACTGAAGCATATAGGCAGCCAAGTTTGCGTCTCGAAGGCAGCCCGGGACCTCGTATATTGACACCGCGGTCCGCCGTCGCCCCACATACTCTGTTCTAAAAAAACATTCCTTATTCTCCAAGGATTCTTCAGTTAGGGCGACGGCCTCCTCCGCAGTCGGCAACAATACATCCCAGAAAGCGCAAGAAGCACCAGCAACTATAGCCTGTGCCCCCACGCCCAGGCTGGAAATCCGACGGAGAACCATGTCTTTGGCGGGCTCAACGATTTCTCTAGATCGTTTATCCACAACAAAGACAGACACCGCTCCTTCCCTCCGGTCCTGTCCCACCTCCTCCAAATCGAACACAAGGCCACGCTCCTGCACTTCACCGGAGACGGCCCCTGCTCGCTGGAGCAAGTCGTCGACGTCGACCTGCACCTTCGGGGGGGCCGCCCAACTATTCTCTTTTTCATTTTCATTTTTTTGGGGAGATGATTTTCTTTCCTTTTCTGGGGAGGGTAATTTTTGGGGGGATGTTTTCTCTTTTTGGTCAGGGGGAGGGGCATTTTTTGTGTTTGGTGACTTTTTCTTTTTCACCTGGGGGGGAGGGTCACCCTTGGTAGGGGAAAAAAGGGCCCTTATGGCCGAGCCATCTGCCCGGCCGGCCATAACTGATAGGCTGCTTAGACAAAGGGGGAGGGTGAATGTGAAAACAGAAAAAAAACAAAAATGTGAAAGGGTAAAAAAAACTTAACTTTTGTAAAAACCAACCAGGTCAGAAAATTTCAGCCCGGCCGGGAGAAGTCGTCACGATGAGCAGAATGGTAATCCGTTTGACTGAAAAATGAAAAATTTTTTTTTTGAAAAACTGGTCAAAATGGGACCAATGAAGTCAAATGGCTGCCTCCTTGGAAAAACTAGCCAGCTAAAGCTCACCTCTTTTATTGAAGAGTGCATGAGCAGCATGTAGATTGGCTCACTTTACAGGAATGGACCTATCCAACACATTTGCATGAGTGGATCCATTAATCTACTTATACTCAACCAAATTACTCATTGGTAATTTTGGAGACTCTACGTGAGTCAACAAATATTCTACAGTGACTGCTAACGTACTGTCTGCTGTCAGAACCTTACTTTGGAAATAGGGAGTACGATTTTCTGTTTCAATAGTGATGTGTCCTTTCATGTTCAAGAAGAATGTCAGCATGGCCTTTTCACTGACTGCTGCGTCTAGAAGTTCTCCTTTACCGGAGAGTCAGTGTGTTTCGACTCATGCATATAGTGGCAAATCCATGCTTAGCCTATTTGTAAAAATATTTTTGTCTGTGTGGCACAATGGGAAGGGGGTATTCATTTCTGTGGGTGTGGGTGAGCGCCAGTCAGAGGATTCCTTTATCTGCTTTGGTGTGAAACCACCAAAAACGGCTTGCACACGAGATTTCCTATGAGATCGGAAGAAGATGAAGAAAGGCGAGGTCCCGGGGCAGTCAACAATAGAAAGGAGTTAGCGACAGTCAGGGAAAGGCCACGGCCAGATAAAGGCGTGAGGAGTTGGGACCTGTGAATCAAGAAGGAGTGAGGAATTGGGACCTGTAGACTCAGAAGCCAGGTCAGCGAGCGCGAGAGGATGAGTCAGCGCTCCTAGTACCAGTGAGGGGATTTTCTTCGAGTACACGGTCGAGACAGCACAGAAGCACGGAATGCCAGTAAAGTGCTAAAAACTTCTCCCGTTCCTTTCTTGCGCTTGGGGCTAACACAAGTGCGTGTTTGTCTTCTCTTCTTTTCTTCAACTCTTGGTTATTTTGTTGTGTATGTTGTGTGCTTGTAAAGCATGTGAAATGCCCCTGGCCGGAGATGAGAGAAACCACTAGACTATCGAATGGCCATAAGGCGCTTGAAGAAGTTGAGATAGTGGAGGTCGGTCGTGTGGGCATATTGTCATATCTAAAACGTGCTTCTTTGTAAACATTACAAATTCTTCTATAAATTTCACATGGTTTGCCCTTTTCAGTCAGCAACAACTTCATAACAGACCTCTATTCAAGCCTGAAGCACTTTTTGATATGCAACTATTTTTAATACCCTCAAAACAAATATTTCTGAGCGTTTACATTTATGGAGAAAACTTCACTTTATTTTTCAATGACATATATATATATATATATACATACACACACACTTCCAGTCAAAAGTATTTGGCCAACCTCAGAAATTTTTATTTCTCACCGTAAGAGTGTTATTTTGAATGAAAAGAGTTAAACACTATAATAGTTTTCTTTATTATACTGAATATATGTCTATCTGAGCCCCCTTAAATACAATTTAAACCATATAACAGCAGGGTAAATAATATTACCATTTATTAAAAAATGGCAGTTGAGTTTGTAAAGTTCTGTTGCCTCTTGTTATATTAAAAGGAAGAACAAATGAGTTGACGAAGATATTGATAGTTTTCAGTTTGGAAGTTTTATTCACAGCTTGAGACGAAAGGAACCCTTGTGCAGTAAGTTGCAGGAAGAGGAAAAACAGTTGTAGAGTTGAGAAGGAATAAAGACGCCAAAGTCAAAGAGGAGTTGAGATGCCGTCGTCAGGACAGGAATTAAAATGCTGACGTCAAAGCAGGAGTTGAACATATCCAATTTGTTTCTCCGAGGATCCGTTGGTTTAGGAGGAAAGATGAACGGTGAAAGAATGATTTCCCAGACACCAACGGTCCATAAATTGGATGAGGTCTCCTCATGGTGCCGAGCGGACTGCTCGAAATATGTGAGAGAGTGTCAGTGAAGAAGAGTCTGTGAAGAAGAGTGAATGTGCTCAATCATGTTGCCTGATCTGTCCTGCTGCTAGGAGGCGAAGAGAAGAGTATGTGCTCTCTCACGTTGGCTGGCTTGTCCTACTGCTGACCAGTAGGGAAGCGAGAAGAGAACAAAAAATGATTAGTGCGGCCTTTTATGTTGCCCCGGGGAGGTGACCCGAGCGGAATGGCATCAGTTATTCTCATTGGGCGAAATGAAAAAATTCGAACTCCAACGGCCAAAGCAATTCCCGCACAAAATGATAGTTTGATATTCTTTCTGCTACAAAAAAACAAACAAACAACAAACAAACAAAAAACACAAAATACTTCTTAAAGTTTAGAATCATCAAAATGACCCCTTTTGACTGCTATTACCGCTTCACAAATTCTCAGCATTCTTTTCACCAAAGACGGAAGGAAGATTTAAGAAAGTTATTCCCTGCTTTCCTGCAAGAGTTATCAGAGATGAGCAGCATTTCTTATTTGTTTAACTCTGACTTTCAAGTCAAGTTCATCAATGTTGAATTACTCATGTCACATAGCCATACTTAAATCATTTAACAGTGTACAAAAGAAACAATTAGTGTTAGATATCAAAACTTGAAATTATCTAACTGCGTACAAATTAATGAACTCTGGCCTGTTAAAAATGTTTTTACCTATTTGTTTACAAATCATGTATATTTGATATACATGCATGAAGAGAATGTAGTGTGGGGGGTGTATGTTATTTTGGTTATTTCAGTAGATGTGCATTCATACTTTACGGGTATTGCTCTCTTGATTATTCTCACCGCAAATACAACACAAAACTTTACAATCGCGTGAAAGAAATGGAATTGAACACAACGAACATTAAACAACAAACAATTTAATATGCATATAACAGAATATGAAAACAAACAAAATACATGATGTGAAAATGGCCTTTTGGAAAATAAAGTTTGACAAGAAGAAGATGAATTTGTTTAAAGATGTGTGTATGTTCATGTTAACGGAGTCCGTAAATAAGTCGTTCTTACTTACATTAAGTTCATAGCGAGTTTTATGATTGTGGCGACAGCGTGTCGCATTGATGAAAGAAGGTTTGTCGGGTTTTTCTTTTGAATGTGATTCTTAGCCATCTGAAGAGAGGTCGTGAACTTTAGTTGAGGAAAAAAAGGAATTTGCCGGACATAGTATCGGCTACTGCTTTACTGGCTTTGTGGCTTGTGTTTTAGTCTTCGTGTAAGTCTGTGTGTTAGTCTGTGTGTATGGCTCTCTAACTCTGTGTTATTTATATCCTACAGGTGGATCAAAGAATCGTCCTAAAATTTTAGCGCGTAGACATTTATCGACCAATCAGATTTGTATTTTACTATTTTATTTTTGAGCCTAAATATTTTCTTTTAGTTCACTTCCGATCCTATTTTTCTAGAATGTTCTATTCTATGTTTTTAGCTGATTGGTTGAAAAATATAAAAATGTAATTTAAATGCTAATACGGTTTTGATCCTAAATTCATAGAATGTTCTTAAGTATGTTTTTATTGCTTATTTTAAAACTAGAAAAAATGTGTATCCTATAATAGCATTAAATAACCTACTAGGGTTTATATGCCATAAAACTCCACCAAACCAAATCGTGTATATTTGATATACATGAATAAAGAGGATTTAGCCTTAAGTAAACTGCAAGGGTTAGTACGCCTTAAAAACCAATGAAAACAAATCATGTATATTTGATATACTCGTATGAATAAGATTTGGCATTAAATAACCAACAGTGATTGATCTGTTTTCTTCCCGACTTTTTTTGATGGCCTACAGCGCATGCGCAGTTAAGTTTGAGGAAACAGAAACGACGCCATTTTTGTTATCAAACTTGGACAACACTTTACCGATGTTTCATACAGATTATTTGTTAACAACGTATTTCAAAACATTTTCTTTTTATTCGTGACTACATGAAATGGAAAACATTTAAAGTCCTTTTTTTCTTGGTTACAAAGACTGAATAACATTTTAATTTGTTGAAATCGAGTCTTATTCTCAGTAGAAAAATATTTTTTGTTATTTCTGCTCATCATGTCTAAATCGTTAACACGAGAAGATAGACATAGGTAAGTGTTTGTTTATCCACCTATTTAACTAAAATGAATAGTTTTCATATTGAACGATTACTTGAACAGTTTTAAATCAATTATAATCTCTAAATATTAAAATGCTTTGATTGTTTTGGGACTTATGCATCTATGTTACCGCAAAAAAGCTGAACTTTCCCAGGCCGATAACCAAAAGAATCAGAATATTCCGGAACGAAATTTAAGAAAGCAGACGATAAAAAAGCCAACTAATTTGTTGATAAAACGCATAAAAACAAAACAAAACAAAAAATGAAAGAGTAAAAGACAATTTTTAATGGATAATGTTACCAACCTATTCAGGAGAAAAACAATGAATCAACAGTCAATGTATGGTAATTTTAGTTTGAATTTTTATTTTATCTATTTTTTGTGGGCGGTTGTGTATCATTTTTTTGTCTTTTTAAATAATTTTTTTCGTATTCATGCACTTATTGTACCGTACAGAAGTAATAACGTCTTAATTTAGAAATCCATTCTTACCATGGGGGAGTGGGGTGTTTTCTAACTATTTTGTAATAATTTAGAAATCCATTCTAACCATGGGGGAGTGGGGTGTTTTCTAACTATTCTGTAATAATTTAGAAATCCATTCTTACCATAGGGAGGGCGGGTGTTTTTTTTAACTATTCTGTAATAATTTAGAAAACCATTCTTACCAAGGGGGAGTGGGGTGTTTTGTAACTATTCTGTAATAATTTAGAAATCCATTCTTACCATGGGGAGGGCGGGTGTTTTGTAACTATTCTGTAATAATTTAGAAATCATTCTTACCATGGGGGAGTGGGGTGTTTTGTAACTATTCTGTAATAATTTAGAAATCCATTCTTACTAAGGGGGAGTGGGGTGTTTTATAACTATTCTGTAATAATTTAGAAATCCATTCTTACCAAGGGGGAGTGGGGTGTTTTATAACTATTCTGTAATAATTTAGAAATCCATTCTTACCATGGGGAGGGCGGGTGTTTTGTAACTACTCTGTAATAATTTAGAAATCCATTCTTACCATGGGGGAGTGGGGTGTTTTGTAACTATTCTGTAATAATTTAGAAATCCATTCTGACCATGGGGGAGTGGGGTGTTTTGTAATTATTCTGTAATAATTTAGAAATCCATTCTTACCATGGGGGAGTGGGGTGTTTTATAACTATTCTGTAATAATTTAGAAATCTATTCTTACCATGGGGGAGTGGGGTGTTTTGTAACTATTCTGTAATAATTTAGAAATCCATTCTTACCATGGGGGAGTGGGGTGTTTTGTAACTATTCTGTAATAATTTAGAAATCTATTCTTACCATGGGGGAGTGGGGTGTTTTGTAACTATTCTGTAATAATTTAGAAATCCATTGTTACCATGGGGGAGTGGGGTGTTTTGTAACTATTCTGTAATAATTTAGAAATCTATTCTTACCATGGGGGAGTGGGGTGTTTTGTAACTATTCTGTAATAATTTAGAAATCTATTCTTAGCATGGGGGAGTGGGGTGTTTTGTAACTATTCTGTAATAATTTAGAAATCTATTCTTACCATGGGGGAGTGGGGTGTTTTGTAACTATTCTGTAATAATTTAGAAATCAATTCTTACCATGGGGGAGTGGGGTGTTTTGTGACTATTCTGTAATAATTTACAAATCCATTCTTACCATGGGGAGGGCGGGTGTTTTATAACTATTCTGTAATAATTTAGACATCCATTCTTACAAAGGGGGAGTGGGATGTTTTGTAACTATTCTGTAATAATTTAGAAATCCATTCTTACAAAGGGGGAGTGGGATGTTTTGTAACTATTCTGTAATAATTTAGAAATCCATACTTACCATGGGGAGGGCGGGTGTTTTGTAACTATTCTGTAATAATTTAGAAATCCATTGTTACCATGGGGAGGGCGGGTGTTTTGTAACTATTCTGTGATAATTTAGTAATCCATTGTTACCATGGGGGAGTGGGGTGTTTTGTAAGTATTCTGTAATAATTTAGAAATCCATTTTTACGATAGGGGAGTGGGGTGTTTTGTAATTATTCTGTAATAATTTAGAAATCCATTCTCACCAAGGGGGAGTGGGGTGTTTTGTAACTATTCTGTAATAATTTAGAAATCCATTCTTACCATGGGGAGGGCGGGTGTTTTGTAACTATTCTGTAATAATTTAGGAATCCATTCTTACCATGGGGGAGTAGGGTGTTTTGTAACTATTCTGTAATAATTTAGAAATCCATTCTTACCATTGGGAGGGCGGGTGTTTTGTAACTATTCTGTAATAATTTAGAAATCCATTCTTACCATGGGGAGGGCGGGTGTTTTTTAACTGTTCTGTAATAATTTAGAAATCCATTCTTACCATGGGGGAGTGGGGTGTTTTGTAACTATTCTGTAATAATTTAGAAATCTATTCTTACCATGGGGAGGGCGGGTGTTTTGTAATTATTCTGTAATAATTTAGAAATCCATTCTTACCATGGGGGAATGGGGTGTTTTGTAACTATTCTGTAATAATTTAGAAATCCATTCTTACCATGGGGAGGGCGGGTGTTTTATAACTATTCTGTAATAATTTAGACATCCATTCTTACCATGGGGGAGTGGGGTGTTTTGTAACTATTCTGTAATAATTTAGAAATCCATTCTTACCATGGGGGAGTGGGGTGTTTTGTAACTATTCTGTAATAATTTAGAAATCCATTCTTACCATGGGGAGGGCGGGTGTTTTGTAACTATTCTGTAATAATTTAGAAATCCATTTTTACCATGGGGAGGGCGGGTGTTTTGTAACTATTCTGTAATAATTTAAAATCCATTTTTACCATGGGGAGGGCGGGTGTTTTGTAACTATTCTGTAATAATTTAGAAATCCATTTTTACCATGGGGTAGTGGGGTGTTTTGTAACTATTCTGTAATAATTTAGAAATCTATTCTTACCATTGGGAGGGCGGGTGTTTTGTAACTATTCTGTAATAATTTAAGAATCTATTCTTACCATTGGGAGGGCGGGTGTTTTGTAACTATTCTGTAATAATTTAGAAATCAATTCTTACCATGGGGGAGTGGTGTGTTTTGTAACTATTCTGTAATAATTTACAAATCCATTCTTACCATGGGGAGGGCGGGCGTTTTGTAACTGTTCTGTAATAATTTAGAAATCCATTCTTACCATGGGGGAGTGGGGTGTTTTGTAACTATTCTGTAATAATTTAAGAATCTATTCTTACCATTGGGAGGGCGGGTGTTTTGTAACTATTCTGTAATAATTTAGAAATCAATTCTTACCATGGGGGAGTGGTGTGTTTTGTAACTTTTCTGTAATAATTTACAAATCCATTCTTACCATGGGGAAGGCGGGCGTTTTGTAACTGTTCTGTAATAATTTAGAAATCCATTCTCACCATGGGGGAGTGGGGTGTTTTGTAACTATTCTTTAATAATTTAGAAATCCAATCTAACCATGGGGAGGGCGGGGGTTTTCTAACTATTCTGTAATAATTTAGAAAACCATTCATACGATGGTGTGGGCGGGTGTTTTGTAACGATTCTGTAATAATTTAGAAATCTATTCTCACCATGGGGGAGTGGGTTGTTTTGTAACTATTCTGTAATAATTTAGAAATCCATTCTTACCATGGGGGAGTGGGGTGTTTTGTAACTATTCTGTAATAATTTAGAAATCTATTCTCACCATGGGGGAGTGGGGTGTTTTGTAACTATTCTGTAATAATTTAGAAATCCATTCTTACCATGGGGGAGTGGGGTGTTTTGCAACTATTCTGTAATAATTTAGAAATCCATTCTTACCATGGGGGAGTGGGGTGTTTTATAACTATTCTGTAATAATTTAGACATCCATTCTTTCCATGGGGGAGTGGGGTGTTTTGTAACTCTTCTGTAATAATTTAGAAATCTATTTTCACCATGGGGGAATGGGGTGTTTTTAACTATTCTGTAATAATTTAGAAATCCCTTCTTACCATGGGGAGGGCGGGTGTTTTGTAACTATTCTGTAATAATTTAGAAATCCATTTTTACCATGGGGAGGTCGGGTGTTTTGTAACTATTCTGTAATAATTTAGAAATCCATTTTTACCATGGGGGAATGGGGTGTTTTTAACTATTCTGTAATAATTTAGAAATCTATTCTTACCATTGGGAGGGCGGGTGTTTTGTAACTATTTTGTAATAATTTAAGAATCTATTCTTACCATGGGGGAGTGGGGTGTTTTGTAACTATTCTGTAATAATTTAGAAATCCATTCTTACCATGGGGGATTGGGGTGTTTTGTAACTATTCTGTAATAATTTAGAAATCCATTCTTACCATGGGGAGGGCGGGTGTTTTGTAACTATTCTGTAATAATTTAGAAATCCATTTTTACCATGGGGAGGGCGGGTGTTTTGTAACTATTCTGTAATAATTTAGAAATCCATTCTTACCAAGGGGTAGTGGGGTGTTTTGTAACTATTCTGTAATAATTTAGAAATCCATTTTTACCATGGGGAGGGCGGGTGTTTTGTAACTATTCTGTAATAATTTAGAAATCCATTTTTACCATGGGGTAGTGGGGTGTTTTGTAACTATTCTGTAATAATTTAGAAATCTATTCTTACCATTGGGAGGGTGGGTGTTGTGTAACTATTCTGTAATAATTTAAGAATCTATTCTTACCATTGGGAGGGCAGGTGTTTTGTAACTATTCTGTAATAATTTAGAAATCAATTCATACCATGGGGGGGGTGTTTTGTAACTATTCTGTAATAATTTACAAATCCATTCTTACCATGGGGGTGCGGGCGTTTTGTAACTGTTCTGTAATAATTTAGAAATCCATTCTTACCATGGGGGAGTGGGGTGTTTTGTAACTATTCTTTAATAATTTAGAAATCCATTCTAACCATGGGGAGGGCGGGGGTTTTCTAACTATTCTGTAATAATTTAGAAAACCATTCATACGATGGTGTGGGCGGGTGTTTTGTAACGATTCTGTAATAATTTAGAAATCTATTCTCACCATGGGGGAGTGGGGTGTTTTGTAACTATTCTGTAATAATTTAGAAATCCATTCTCACCATGGGGAGGGGGGTGTTTTATAACTATTCTGTAATAATTTAGACATCCATTCTTACCATGGGGGAGTGGGGTGTTTTGCAACTATTCTGTAATAATTTAGAAATCCATTTTTACCATGGGGGAATGGGGTGTTTTTAACTATTCTGTAATAATTTAGAAATCCATTCTGACCATGGGGAGGGCGGGTTTTTTGTAACTATTCTGTAATAATTTGGAAATCCATTCTTACCATGGGGGAGGGGGGTGTTTTGTAACTATTCTGTAATAATTTAGAAATCCATTCTTACCGTGGGGGAGTGGGGTGTTTTGTAACTATTCCGTAATAATTTAGAAATCAATTCTTACCATTGGGAAGTGGGGTGTTTTGTAACTATTCTGTAATAATTTAGAAATCCATTCTTACCATGGGGAGGGCGGGTGTTTTGTAACTATTCTGTAATAATTTTGAAATCCATTCTTACAATGGGGAGGGCGGGTGTTTTGTAACTATTCTGTAATAATTTAGAAATCCATTCTTACCATTGGGAGGGCGGGTGTTTTGTAACTATTCTGTAATAATTTAGAAATCCGTTCTTACCATGGGGGAGGGCGGGTGTTTTATAACTATTCTGTAATAATTTAGACATCCATTCTTTCCATCGGGGAGTGGGGTGTTTTGTAACTCTTCTGTAATAATTTAGAAATCTATTTTCACCATGGGGGAATGGGGTGTTTTTAACTATTCTGTAATAATTTAGAAATCCATTTTTACCATGGGGTGGGCGGGTGTTTTGTAACTATTCTGTAATAATTTAGAAATCCATTTTTACCATGGGTAGTGGGGTGTTTTGTAACTATTCTGTAATAATTTAGAAATCCATTCTGACCATTGGGAAGGCGGGTGTTTTGTAACTATTCTGTAATAATTCAGAAATCCATTTTTACCATGGGGGAATGGGGTGTTTTTAACTATTCTGTAATAATTTAGAAATCCATTCTTACCATGGGGAGGGCGGGTTTTTTGTAACTATTCTGTAATAATTTGGTAATCCATTTTTACCATGGGGGAGGGGGGTGTTTTGTAACTATTCTGTAATAATTTAGAAATCCATTCTTACCGTGGGGGAGTGGGGTGTTTTGTAACTATTCCGTGATAATTTAGAAATCAATTCTTACCATTGGGAAGTGGGGTGTTTTGTAACTATTCTGTAATAATTTAGAAATCCATTCTTACCATGGGGAGGGCGGGTGTTTTGTAACTATTCTGTAATAATTTTGAAATCCATTCTTACAATGCGGAGGGCGGGTGTTTTGTAACTATTCTGTAATAATTTAGAAATCCGTTCTTACCATGGGGAGGGCGGGTGTTTTGTAACTATTCTGTAATAATTTAGAAATCCATTTTTACCATGGGGTAGTGGGGTGTTTTGTAACTATTCTGTAATAATTTAGAAATCTATTCTTACCATTGGGAGGGCGGGTGTTGTGTAACTATTCTGTAATAATTTAAGAATCCATTCTTACCATTGGGAGGGCGGGTGTTTTGTAACTATTCTGTAATAATTTAGAAATCAATTCATACCATGGGGGAGTGGTGTGTTTTGTAACTATTCTGTAATAATTTACAAATCCATTCTTACCATGGGGGGGCGGGCGTTTTGTAACTGTTCTGTAATAATTTAGAAATCCATTCTTACCATGGGGGAGTGGGGTGTTTTGTAACTATTCTTTAATAATTTAGAAATCCATTCTAACCATGGGGAGGGCGGGGGTTTTCTAACTATTCTGTAATAATTTAGAAAACCATTCATACGATGGTGTGGGCGGGTGTTTTGTAACGATCCTGTAATAATTTAGAAATCTATTCTCACCATGGGGGAGTGGGGTGTTTTGTAACTATTCTGTAATAATTTAGAAATCCATTTTTATCATGGGGGAATGGGGTGTTTTTAACTATTCTGTAATAATTTAGAAATCCATTTTTACCATTGAGAGGGCGGGTGTTTTGTAACTATTCTGTAATAATTTAGAAATCCATTTTTACCATGGGGAGGGCGGGTGTTTTGTAACTATTCTGTAATAATTTAGAAATCCATTTTTATCATGGGGGAATGGGGTGTTTTTAACTATTCTGTAATAATTTAGAAATCCATTTTTACCATGGGGTGGGCGGGTGTTTTGTAACTATTCTGTAATAATTTAGAAATCCATTTTTACCATGGGTAGTGGGGTGTTTTGTAACTATTCTGTAATAATTTAGAAATCCATTCTGACCATTGGGAAGGCGGGTGTTTTGTAACTATTCTGTAATAATTTAGAAATCCATTTTTACCATTGAGAGGGCGGGTGTTTTGTAACTATTCTGTAACAATTTAGAAATCCATTCTGACCATTGGGAAGGCGGGTGTTTTGTAACTATTTTGTAATAATTTAGAAATCCATTTTTACCATGGTGAGGGCGGGTGTGTAGTAACTATACTGTAATAATTTAGAAATCCATTTTTACCATTGGGTAGTGGGGTATTTTGTAACTATTCTGTAATAATTTAGAAATCCATTTTTACCATGGGAAGGGCGGGTGTTTTGTAACTATGCTGTAATAATTTAGAAATCCATTTTTACCATGGGGTAGTGGGGTGTTTTGTAACTATTCTGTAATAATTTAGAAATCTATTCATACCATTGGGAGGGCGGGTGTTTTGTAACTATTCTGTAATAATTTAAGAATCTATTCTTACCATTGGGAGGGCGGGTATTTTGTAACTAATCTGTAATAATTTAGAAATCAATTCTTACCATGGGGGAGTGGTGTGTTTTGTAACTATTCTGTAATAATTTACAAATCCATTCTTACCATGGGGAGGGCGGGCGTTTTGTAACTGTTCTGTAATAATTTAGAAATCCATTCTTACCATGGGGGAGTGGGGTGTTTTTTAACTATTCTTTAATAATTTAGAAATCCATTCTAACCATGGGAAGGGCGGGGGTTTTCTAACTATTCTGTAATAATTTAGAAAACCATCCATACGATGGTGTGGGCGGGTGTTTTGTAACGATTCTGTAATAATTTAGAAATCTATTCTCACCATGGGGAGGGCAGGTGTTTTGTAACTATTCTGTAATAATTTAGAAATCCATTCTTACCATGGGGGAGTGGGGTGTTTTGCAACTATTCTGTAATAATTTAGAAATCCATTTTTACCATGGGGGAATGGGGTGTTTTTAACTATTCTGTAATAATTTAGAAATCCATTCTGACCATGGGGAGGGCGGGTTTTTTGTAACTTTTCTGTAATAATTTGGAAATCCATTCTTACCATGGGGGAGGGGGGTGTTTTGTAACTATTCTGTAATAATTTAGAAATCCATTCTTACCGTGGGGGAGTGGGGTGTTTTGTAACTATTCCGTAATAATTTAGAAATCAATTCTTACCATTGGGAAGTGGGGTGTTTTGTAACTATTCTGTAATAATTTAGAAATCCATTCTGACCATGGGGAGGGCGGGCGTTTTGTAACTGTTCTGTAATAATTTAGAAATCCATTCTTACCATGGGGAGGCCGGGTGTTTTGTAACTATTCTGTAATAATTTTGAAATCCATTCTTACAATGGGGAGGGCGGGTGTTTTGTAACTATTCTGTAATAATTTAGAAATCCATTCTTACCATGGGGGAGGGCGGGTGTTTTATAACTATTCTGTAATAATTTAGACATCCATTCTTTCCATGGGGGAGGGCGGGTGTTTTGTAACTCTTCTGTAATAATTTAGAAATCTATTTTCACCATGGGGGAATGGGGTGTTTTTAACTATTCTGTAATAATTTAGAAATCCATTTTTACCATTGAGCGGGCGGGTGTTTTGTAACTATTCTGTAATAATTTAGAAATCCATTTTTACCATGGGGAGGGCGGGTGTTTTGTAACTATTCTGTAATAATTTAGAAATCCATTCTTACCATGGGGGAGTGGGGTGTTTTGTAACTATTCTGTAATAATTTAGAAATCCATTCTTACCATGGGGAGGGCGGGTGTTTTCTAACTATTCTGTAATAATTTAGAAATCCATTTTTACCATGGGGAGGGCGGGTGTTTTGTAACTATTCTGTAATAATTTAGAAATCCATTTTTACCATGGGGTAGTGGGGTGTTTTGTAACTATTCTATAATAATTGAGAAATCTATTCTTACCATTGGGAGGGCGGGTGTTTTGTAACTATTCTGTAATAATTTAGAAATCTATTCTTACCATTGGGAGGGCGGGTGTTTTGTAACTATTCTGTAATAATTTAGAAATCTATTCTTACTATGGAGAGGGCGGGTGTTTTGTAACTATTCTGTAATAATTTAGAAATCCATTCTTACCATGGGGAGGGCGGGCGTTTTGTAACTGTTCTGTAATAATTTAGAAAACCATTCTTACCATGGGCAGGGCGGGTGTTTTGTAACTATTCTGTAATAATTTAGAAATCTATTCTTACCATGGGAGAGTGGGGTGTTTTGTAACTATTCTGTAATAATTTAGAAATCTATTCTTACCATGGGGAGGGCGGGTGTTTTGTAATTATTTTGTAATAATTTAGAAATCCATTCTTACCATGGGGGAGTGGGGTGTTTTGTAACTATTCTGTAATAATTTAGAAATCCATTTTTACCATGGGGAGGGCGGGTGTTTTGTAACTATTCTGTAATAATTTAGAAATCCATTTTTACCATGGGGTAGTGGGGTGTTTTGTAACTATTCTGTAATAATTTAGAAATCTATTCTTACCATTGGGAGGGCGGGTGTTTTGTAACTATTCTGTAATAATTTAGAAATCAATTCCTACCATGGGGGAGTGGGGTGTTTTGTAACTATTCTGTAATAATTTAGGAATCCATTCTTACCATGTGGAGGGCGGGCGTTTTGTAACTATTCTGTAATAATTTAGAAATCAATTCCTACCATGGGGGAGTGGGGTGTTTTGTAACTATTCTGTAATAATTTAGGAATCCATTCTTACCATGTGGAGGGCGGGCGTTTTGTAACTATTCTGTAATAATTTAGAAATCCATTCTGACCATGGGGGAGTGGGGTGTTTTCTAACTATTCTGTAATAATTTAGAAATCCATTCTAACCATGGGGAGGGTGGGTGTTTTGTAACTATTCTGTAATAATTTAGAAATCCATTCTTACCATGGGGGAGTGGGGTGTTTTGTTACTATTCTGTAATAATTTAGAAATCCATTCTAACCATGGGGAGGGCGGGTGTTTTCTAACTATTCTGTAATAATTTAGAAAACCATTCTTACCATGGGGGAGTGGGGGTGTTTTATAACTATTCTGTAATAATTTAGAAATCCATTTTTACCATGGGGAGGGCAGGTGTTTTTTAACTATTCTGTAATAATTTAGAAATCCATTCTTACTATGGGGAGTGCGGGTGTTTTTTTAACTGTTCTGTAATAATTTAGAAGTCCATTCTTACCATGGGGGAGTGGGGTGTTTTCTAACTATTCTGTAATAATTTAGAAATCCATTCTTACCATGGGGGAGTGGGGTGTTTTGTAACTATTCTGTAATAATTTAGAAATCCATTCTTACCATGGGGAGGGCGGGTGTTTTGTAACTATTCTGTAATAATTTAGAAATCCGTTCTTACCATAGGGAGGGGGGGGTTGTAACTATTCTGTAATAATTTAGAAATTCATTCTTACCATGGGGGAATGGGGTGTTTTCTAACTATTCTGTAATAATTTAGAAATCCATTCTTACCATGAGGAGGGCAGGTGTTTTCTAACTATTCTGTACTTTCACCTAATAATTCAACCACAATCCAGATCCTGCATTTGGTGTTACGGCATCTCCAGGCATAACTTTTCCTCATTTTTTTAAGTGGCAAGAATTCTCACATGCCCGTCAACTTTTAATTTTGCCAAAAAAGTTTTTTTTCTTGGCAGAATTGGATCACCATTTCTGCACATTGTAGATTTTCGCTTAGCTGCGATAAATTCCTGTTTACACTTGTTTGTAACTTGGTAAAAAAAATTAATTGAATTATTTTATCTTAAATTTGATTAACTAGGCGTTTCGGCATATTCCTATTCTTTCCAGAAACGCTCGGGAACGTTCGGCTTTTTCTGCGGTAACATACATGCATAATAAGCCTTGTTTCTGTTAACGAATCTTTTAAATGTAAATTAAAGTGTCAAAAATTTTGTTTTCAAGTGAAATTTTATATTTATCATAATCACCATATCATTATTTAGTGTTTATCGTCATCATCAGGTTATTATAATTCATCATAAAGAAGCAACATGAACGAACTTGTTGTTTTTGACAACACTTTTTGTAAAATGTATTGGAAAATTAAAATACCACTTTTCTGGTTTTGGTTAAAATAATATCGCTTTAAGTTAGACTTAAAAAGGTTTTTGTGAACTACAAACCTTATTTACACTGACTGTAAATTTTGTTTTCATTTTAGTCCATAAAAGAATTTTTTCCTAAACTTTGCCGTGAAATTTGAATCAAAGTTAATTCAGTATTTAATTGACTGGATTCTATCAGAAGAAGAAGAAAAAAATACTTATAATTCTCTTAACTTATGTTTCTTGTTGTTGTAAATTTTATAAAAAGTAAGAGAAAAGTAAATTATTTTATTACTGAAGAAGTTTGGAAAATTAAAAAAAAAAGAAGATTCGTTTAATTTATGTTGGAAGATTTTTAAAAGCAACGTATATTTTGGCCCAAACATTTTCTGTGAAAATTGGGGTACCATAAGTATGATGCTAAACTCTTTGTGATGGTGAGGTTCCAGTTCTGGAGATCCAGGTAGTGTGGAGGATCCCTTCATTGCCATTACTCTCAGTTCCACTATGAGCCAGAATGGTAGTTCCTAAAATTGATGGAGGCAACTGTGACATTCGATTGTAAGAAATCTAGTTTATAAAATGTTTAATTAACTGGACTGTTAAAACAATATTATTTACTTTTAATTATGCATGTTTATTTTTTAAAATGCTTCATGCGAAAGTAAATTTCTTTAGCATTGAAAAAATTTTGTTTATATCCATTTAATTGATTTTTGGAAGATTTTTTAAATCTTTTTTCTTAATTAAAATTTTTCTCTGGACATCCTTAGAAGTACACCACCTTAGAAAATATAAAATCCTTTTTAAAGCCATTTGCATCACTGTTGGTGGATATACCCTAGAATGAAATATATTATAATTTTCTGGAATCTTTTCTCTAATCAACTGTAAAGAAAGTTTTTACAAATTTCAGTTGTTTATTTTTCATATCTCATTATGGTGAACTTAAAAGTGAATGAAATGTCATCATATTTTTTATGTAAATTGCACAAAGTTTTCGACGATAAAATCAACATTTCTCTAAATTTTTAGAATATTTCTTGTATCTCTGTCAGGCTTTGGACTTTTCAACCAACTGTCATATTTACATTGTAAAAGTCTTTTATTTCCTCTGTGCTTTTTTTTTTTTTTTTTTCTTTTAGAATTTTTAATCTCCTGAGACATTTGATAGAACTCGATAAACAAGACTTCCGCACAAAAAAGTGTTAACTATGTATTAGATGTTAATTCAAAAATCATTTTACTGAAATTGTAATGCATTCATTGAAAGGCATTTATATGATTGTATAATTGCAGAAAGCTGACAATAACAACCTTACTTTTATCAAGTGTGTGGAGCAGCATTTTAAGGGAGATTTAAAACATGTGGAAATATACGTTGGAGAAAATCCATTTTCTTGCCAAGAATGTTGATCAGCATTTTCACTGAATGCCTATTTAAAAAGCCACATGTAAGTACACTGAGGCGAGAATGTTTTTTTTTTGTAAAGTATGTGGATCAGCGATTTCAGAACCTTCAAAATAAAAAAAACCATAGAAATACACACAAGTAAAAAGAGATTTTCTCGTGAAGTATGTGGATCAGCATTTTCATGGATGTCACATTTAAAAAGGCACGCGCAAATACACAAAGGAGAGAAACCTTTCTCTTGTAAAGTATGTGAATCAGCATTTTCTGAGAAATCTTCATTAAAAAATCATATTCAAACAAACACTGGTGGAAAAATCGTTTTCTTGTGAAGTGTGTGGATCAGCACTTTCACAGAAATTCTCATTAGAAAAGCATATTCAAATACACACAGGTGAAAAACCATACTCTTGTGAAGAATGTGAATTAGCCTTTTCCTCTACATGCGCATTAAGAAGTTATATGCTTATACACACAGGTGAGAAAGGATTTTCTTGTGAAGTATGTGGATCATCCTTTTCATAGATGGCAAGTTTGAAGACCCACATGCAAATACATACAGGAGAGAAACCTTTTTCTTGTGAAGTATGTGGATCAGCATTTTCACAGAAAGCACATTTAGAAAGGCACATGCGAATACATACTGGTGAAAAAACTTTTTCTTGTGAAATCTGTGGATCAGCATTTGCAGAGGATTCTAAATTAAAAAGGCATATGCAAATACACACTGGGGAAAAACCGTTTTCTTGTGAAATATGTGGATCTGCTTTTTCACGGAAATTCTATTTAGAAAGCCATATACGTATACATACGGGCGAAAAACCATACTCTTGTGAAGAATGTGAATTAGCATTTTCATCTACTCGTGCATTAAGAAGGCATATTCTTAGACACTCAGGTGAGAAACCTTTTTCTTGTGACGTATGTGGATCATCATATTCATGTATGACAAGCTTAAAAACCCACATGCGAATACATACAGGAGAGAAACCTTTTTCTTGTGAAGTATGTGGATCAGCATTTTCACAGAAGGTAAATTTAGAAAGACACATGCGAATACATACTGGTGATAGACCATTTTCTTGTGAAGTATGTGGATCAGCATTTGCAGAGGATTCAAAATTAAAAATGCATATGCGAATGCACACTGGGGAAAAACCATTTTCTTGTGAAGTATGTGGATCAGCATTTTCACAGAAATCCTCATTAGAAAGGCATATACGAATACACACCGGTGAAAAACCATACTCTTGTGAAGAATGTGAATTAGCTTTTTCCTCTACTCGTGCATTAAAAAGGCATATGCTTATACACACAGGTGAGAAAGGATTTTCTTGTGAAGTATGTGGATCATGCTTTTCATGGATGACAAGTTTAAAAAGCCACATGCGAATACATACAGTAGAGAACCCTTTTTCTTGTGAAGTATGTGGATCAGCATTTTCACAGAAATCACATTTAGAAAGGCATATGCGAATACATACTGGTGAAAAACCATTTTCTTGTGAAATATGTGGATCAGCATTTTCACGGAAATTCTCTTTAGAAAGCCACATACGTATACATACGGGTGAAAAACCATACTCTTGTGAAGAATGTGACTTAGCATTTTCATCTACTCGTGCATTAAGAAGGCATATGCTTAGACACTCAGGGGAGAAAGGATTTTCTTGTGAAGTATGTAGATCATCATTTTTATGGATGGCAAGTTTAAAAAGCCACATGCAAATACATACAGGAGAGAAACCTTTTTCTTGTGAAGTATGTGGATCATCCTTTTCACGGATGACAAATTTAAAAACCCACATGCAAACACACACTGGTGAAAGACCATTTTCTTGTGACGTCTGTGGATCAGCATTTTCAGAGGAATCAAAATTAAAGATGCATATGCGAATACACACTGGAGAAAAACGATTTTCTTGTGAAATATGTGGATTAGCATTTTCACGGAAATTCTCATTAGAAAGGCATATACGTATACACACTGGTGAAAAACCATACTCTTGTGAAGAATGTGAATTAGCATTTTTCTCTACTCAAGCATTAAAAAGGCATATGCTTATACACACAGGTGAAAAAGGATTTTCTTGTGAAGTATGTGGATCAGCATTTCCATGGAGGTCAAGTTTAAAAACCCACATGCGAATACATACAGGAGAGAAACCTTTTTCTTGTGAAGTATGTGGATCAGCATTTTCACAGAAATCACATTTAGAAAGGCACGTGCGAGTACATACTGGCAAAAAAACAATTTTTTGTGAAGTTTGTGGATCGGCATTTGCAGAGGATTCTAAATTAAAAAAGCATATGCAAATACACACTGGGGACATGGCAATAAAAAACAGGATTGAACCCATTGTAAAATAAGCAGAGCCTTTTTTTCACAATGAAATAGTTCAAAAAATTATATTGAAATATACACTTGAAGTTCTCTAATATTTTCAAGTGTGTTGATTAACATTTTCAGTGATTTAAAGAATAAGCAAAGATACATTGGTAAGGAATTCAGAATTGTTGAATATTCTGTGTTTAATCAGTTTTAAATCCAGAAAAAGGTGATAGTTTAATGTACTTAAGTTGTATGACTTATAATTTTGAATGATTTCCGTTTGCAAATATTGATGAAAATATTATTATTGATTGGGGTACAAAACCTCACATAAAATAAGACACTCAAATACAGTAGACTATTCATTAAAATTTAGAGAAAGATATAATGGTATTGTGAAATTTGGTGTAACTCAAAAGTAACAACATAGCAGAATGCACTTTTGTAATTTCCTCTCTTTCTTGAGTTAGCTCTGACTTGATAAAATTCAGTGTTATGTAAAAGAATGTAAAGATTGAATAAAAAAAAATGACTGATGATAATGGAACAATAAATATGATAAACAATAAGTATAATCAAATTAAAATGCTGAAAACAAAAATATGACTTATGTTCTTTATGAGGTTAGGCTGAAAAGTTCATAGGCTGGTGTTATATCTGCTAACAATGACAATTTTAACCAATAAAATCAAAGCACTGCAACACTAATGGAAGAAGTGTGTAGACCACAGGGATATCTGCTAAAAAAATGAAACTCATTTGGTCACATTCCACTATTGTATTTTGATCAGCTTTTAAACGTTTTAGTCAACCCTCATATAAAAAAAAGATACAAAATGATGCATATTCACTTGAGTCTTGTGAGGAGATACTGGCATCATTTCTGTACATTATCAGCTTCGCCAATGGCCCAGGTGACCGAGGTTCAATCCCAGGTCGAGTCATACCAAAGACTCAAAAAATCGTACTTGATGCTACCTTGCTTAATACTCAGCATTATAAGGTAAAATCAAGGGTAAAGTGTGTAATCCAGGGAAAGGAGTAGCACCCTCCCCTGCACCTTGGTGTAGTAGCTATCGAAAAGGGAGCCTTTGGGTCACTTTCAACTACATTTGCCAACTTTAGATTCTGTGAATATCTGTTGGAATTCATTCATAATGCTCATTAGCTTTGAGTAAATACTTGTTTGCATGAAAAGCAATGGTACAACTTGAAGCGAGATTGTATGAACATTGGGGCAATTCATGGCTCTCAAGTGGCAGAGTCCATCCTCTGGATAGTGATTGGTTGCTGATCCAGTGAATAGGTATACACTAGCTTGCTTAAGATGTTACAGGCTTGGTATTGGGTTACTGACCATTTTATTTTTTGTCTGCCAGCTGGATGCTATCCGGGGCTGTTGAAACAGTAAGTGTTGTTCTTTTTTATTCAGCTCGTTAGAGTAGTGACTTCTACAAATATCATTAAATCTAATTAAAGAAAATGGTTTGACAGTAAAAAAATAAGAAGCAATTGATTTCCAACTGAAATTATTACTAATACACACTGTATTGATGATTTAGTGCTTTTTGCAAATACGCCTGTTCAATTTGAGTCTATAATTTGATTATTGTAATGGTGTAGAGAACAGGAAAAAGGCTGGGAGTGAAAGTGATATTCACAGCACAAATTCACATGCCTATGAAAAATAGGGATTACTTTCCAAATATAACGTTATGCCCTCACCCCCACACGCATTCATCCTCTTCTCGAACCTTTTCTTCTTGGCCGGCCAGTGATCAACTAGTGGTTCGAGGGGGGTAACGCACATTTCTTTACCGCTACAAGAATACGATCGAGGGAGACAGGAGAAAATAAAACAGACGAACAAACACGAACAAAGCTTGGGGTTAACCAAGAGCAGAAGGAGGTATTGCAACACTACATGCATGTGTGGACTATCGCTAGCGTGGGTTACTAGCGAAAATTCCACAAGCAACTCGAATGCAGACATCTTGAGTCGATCTTCTTCACTGTGGCTGGACCCTCTCTTCTCCACTACTGTCTCCGGAGTCCAGTGTTGACTCCCCCTGTCCGTGGTTCCACGCCAACTCTGTTTGCTGTCCCGTCGCCAACTGCCTCGTCCGGGTCCCATCGTCAACTGCCTGCCAGCTCCTTTGTCCAGCCAACTCTCTTTCGCGTCCCCTTACCACTTCCGGATACGGCGAGATTTCTGGTCCAAAAACCCTTTGTCTGGTTTCGCGCCAAAACAGACAAAGGAATCGTCTGCTTTGGCGGGCCACCCATATAGTGCTACACAAAATAGTACGTCTAATGACCGCTAGGTGGCGTCACCAAAGTAGCATTATAAAATGCACATCAAAGTCGAAATTGTTTTTCGTCATTTTTCACTCAACAGCCAGAAAAAACGCATATGTGACGATTTAATGAGGAACTCTCATCCCAAGAAACCTCTTCTGCAATACACAATTTCATGTTGGTATAAGACTTTATTCAATAACTTTTATTCTATAAATGACTCTTCAATTCCTAAGTAGGACTTTCTCTCCATAATTCACTCTTAGTATTTTATATAATTCTTGTATCCTTTCTCTTCAGTCAGGTAATAAATGTTTTGTTAATTCGCTCTGAATTGTTTTCTATTGTTTGGCACAAGTTGGTTGGTTGGGTTTTATAGCATATCAACCTTTGTAGGTTATTTAATGCCAAATCCATTTTCATGCAAATAGTTCTATTTAAAAAATTTCAGTTTAGCATAAGTACACCGGTTAGTTGTCCAAAACATTTCTATTTCAAACTATTCAGTTTAGTCTAACAGTTCTAATTCAGCTAATTAAGCTTAGTATAAGTACAGATTTTGTTTACACTCAATTAAATGTCAAAATAGTTCTATATTAAATAATTCAGTTTAGTGTAAGTAGAGTTTCAATGTCAAAAAACTGTTCCATTTCAAATAATTCAGTTTAGCATAAGTATGCAGTTTGAATGTAAGTATAGTTTAATTGTCAAAAACATTTCTATTTCAAGCTAATCACTTCAGTTACACTATTCAGTTTACCATAAGTATGCTGTTAGGGCTCTACCCATGGGTTAAATAGAACTATCAGGTGCTAGACCACCGAGCCAGAGTGGACCAGGGAGCAATGGCAATGAAGGGGTGCTCCGCATTCCCCAAAGCCCCATTATCATTGGAACCTCACCATCATATTGTTTCATGTCATATCCAGGACACTTGTGGGTGGTGGGGTTTTACCCCTCTGCAGAGGTGTACTCAGTGTATTCTACAGCCACAGACAACTGGGCAAGTTTGGCACAAAGCTATGTTAAACCCTAATACATTTCCTCTGCTACAATAGTCTGAATTGTATTCCGCCTATTCTGATTACTTTTGATATTCAGTTATAACAAATATAAATTTGATCCAATCTTACATAATCATAAATGAGACAAAATGGATTTAGCATACAAGTAACATTCACCAATTATAGTATATGTTAAATAAACACTTAGTATAAAAAAAATAGACCAGAGGACAAGGAAGTGTGGGCTCATGCCTTTCCAATTATATTTTTGAATGATAGTTTTTAAATATCTGTACTGTCATTTGTTCTTTCTGCTGATGTTATTTTTACTGCATGAAATACTTTTATTAAAAATTATTTCTTAAATTTTTAATTTGAATACTTGAAAAGAATTTGAACTTGAAGTTTATTCACAGCAAAGTTGGCTGGGTCTGTAGAATATATGAACTGAACTTCTGCAAAGGGGTAAGCTCCCATTTCCTAAACCATCATAGAGGCTTCAGTCCTGCATCTTTGGGGAATGTAGAGCATCCCTTCATTGCAATTACTCCCAGGTCCCCTCTGATCAGAAGTGGTAGTACTTGTTACGGTCCCAAGTATCTGTCAAATAGAACTATTTAATATCAACAATACTTGAAAGCATATAATTGTGTGCAAAGAAATGATTTATGTTAAACTGAATTATTGCTATTACATAACTGTACTTGGAACCATTTGATTATTTGTGAATGAATTAATAATGTTGAATTACTAGTGTTCAATAGCAATACTTAACTCATTTAACTGTATACAAATAAAACAATTAGTTTTTGATTTTAAGAATTGCAATGTTTTTACTATGTGCAAATTAATGAGCTTTGGTTCATTTAAAAATTGTTTACCTTCAAAACTTATTGTTTATAATTCATATAGATTTAATATACATGTATAAAGAGGATTTAGCATTTAATAACGTATAAATGTTGATATGCCATAAAACTGAAGCAAATCAAGTCATATATATTTAATACATGAGTAAAACAGATGAATTAGATATATTGTTCCAAGAACAAAATGTCCCAAGAGTTTTGAGAAAGGAAAAATATCTTGTTTTTTTTTTTTTAGGTTTTCATGGCAAAGTAAAATAAAGAATTCACTGTAGTTGGATTTGAAGGTTTCTATTCTGTTCAATGAACAGAAATGAATGTAAAACGTGACCATTCTGTCTCTTCACAATAGTAATCAAATTAAAATCTGAGCTGAGATTATTCTTTAAATTAAAGCAACTAATGCTTTATATGTGGTGGGATTGAAAGGGAATCTTTTTAAACAAATACTTATTATAATCATACCGATTTATGAAAAACAATGAACTAACACTCTTTATTCAGAATCACTCGAAAGAAAGGGTTCTTTAAAAGAAACCCACAGTAATTATTTATTAAAAAGATCAAACTTTTATTCATCGCTTCACCAACTACAGCCCAGTTGGTTGGGGCTGTAGAATACAGCGATTGCATCTTTGTGGAGAGCTTAGATTCGTCCTCGCAACAAGTGTACTGGAAATGATACTAAACAATCTGATAAGGCTCCAGCTTTGGGGAATTGGGAGTACCCCTTTATTGACATTGCTCCCTTGACTACTTTGACCTGGTATGGTCCCATCTACAGGTTTGACATTTAAACTACATGCAAACATATGACTTTAGCTAAATTGAATAGTTAGAAATAGAGCCGTTTGATAATTTAACTGCATGTAAACTAATGACTGATGTTTAATTGAATTGTTAATGATACATAGGAATACTTGGAACTATTGTGCTCAAATGAATAAATCATCATCATCATCATGTCGTGCCATCTGCATGGATCTCCCTACGGCTCTCCTGCCACCCTTCTGTATCGTCCATCGCTTCCGGCAGGTCCTCAAGGTGACATACCGTATCAGCACTGAGCTGTTGTATGTTGGTTCTAAGTGGTCATCCTGCTTTTGCTCGTCTATGTGAAGGGGTCCACAGGAGAACGTCACTTATGAGTTCATCCCTACTTCTCCAGAGGTGTCCTGCATGTCTGCTTCGTCTAACTTGGATAGTTTTCGTGATAGGTGGAGAGTGGCCGTACATATGCTACTGTGTGGGGTACTGCCTCCAGGACTTGTTCAGTATTGCTCACAGCATTCTTGTGTAGTTGATGTCAAGCTTTTTCTTCATCCATTTTGTTAACGTCCATGCAGTGCATCCATGTAGCAGTATTGACATGGCTGCTGCTTGGAAGTAACTGCATTTCATTTTATCGTTCAGGTCTGACTTCAGTATGACCGATAGCCTATCAATAGCTTTTGTTAGTCGCTTGTCTGTCTTTTTGGGTTGGCAAGACACTGCTTCCTAGGTAGGTGAACATGTCAACTAGTTTCAGAGAGCTACCGCCTAGTGTGGAAACGTCACCTGTTTGATTAAAACACATGTATTCCGTTTTGTGAGTATTGACATGAAGGCCTATGGTTGCAGTGGCCCGTTTCAGACTATGCAGCATACTTTTGCCAGAAGCGCTATGTCATCGACGTAGTCGGCGTCGGTAATTGTTTTTGCTGGGTACCTTCTGCTTCTTTTCTTTGTCAGCTTGAAGCCGTTTTCTTTGATTTTATCAATCGATATTCTAAGCATGTAGTCTAGACAGATGATAAAGAGGTATGGGGCTGATGTGTCTCCCAGCAGTACTCCTGCTACAATGTCAAAGTAGTCTGTGTCTCCATCCAGAGAACGAACTTTCACTTTAGTGTTTCTATAGAGAATCATAATGACTGTGACAGACTCTTTTGGTAGGCCGTATGCTAGTAGAATTTGTTCCATCTTCCCTCTATGAATGGAATCAAAGGCCTTGGCAAAGTCAACAAATAGTATTGTCGGCTATAGGTTTTTTGCCCGTATGCCTTCAAGGATTCTACAGATAGTCAATGTTGGAGCAATATGTGGTCGAATTGTCTGGTCTTCCATACTTCTGGGGGAATTTCATTGAGTCCTGGGGCTTTTCTATTTTTAATTTTTCTAAGTATTGAGTCGAGTTCTTCTAGAGGAAACGTTCCTAGTTTGATGTCTAATTGCTAACTGATAATTCTTTTGATTGGTTCATGTGTAACTTTCGGTGGGTTTCCTTGTAGATTCTCGAAATGCTGTTTCCACAGTTTTATTCGTTCTTGTTGGTTTGTAGCTTTCAGTTTAGCTTTGCCTGTGCTCTTCCTTCTGCTTGCTTCATTTATCGTTTGCCACGCTATCCGAGATTGCCTATCTTGCCCGTGGTGTAATTGTTATCGTCGCAGGAATTGGACACGGTGACTCGAGTTCAAGTCCTGGACAAGACTGATTGCATTTCACATAGCACTAATACCCTTGGGAAAGGTATGAATCCAAGTATTCTCCCTCCAGCTATGGGTAAATAGTAGGACAGACTAGGTTCTTCAGCCTTGGTGAGGCAACTAGTCTAGGAGAAGGAAAACTCTGAATTCAAACCTGTCAAACTCCGCTAAAAATTGACCTTGTGTCATATCCTGCCCGAGCGGAGGGGTTGGGTAAATAGGATCTTCCACTGAGTCTCTAATCTTATCAATCTGATTTTGTATTTATTCTGTCTGTTCTTTTAAGTATATGCTTGCTAATTCATTTTGTGCCTTTTTTAGTTTCAGGGCATTTGTGTTAGTTGGGTTCTTCCTATTGCATTTGAGGCAGTTTTCACGTCTGCTCATTTTTCTTTAAACGCTAATGTTTCTCATGGGACTCTAGATTAAGTTCTAAGTTTTGTTGATATGTATTTCACTGCTGCTTCTAGATGGGCGTCAACAAAATTCTCATATTCGTCTTTCAGGGTATGTATATCTGTCTTCTCCTGTAGTGCATCAAATTTGTTTCTTAATGCTAACACATATTTATCTCTAATATCCTTATTATTAAGAAGGGCCCAGTCATAGAGTTTGGTGGTCGTTGTTCGGGTGGCGTTCTTTCGTAGGCTTAGTTGTATTTTCGCCGTAACAATTTGATGATCGGAGGACACACCTTCGAATAAGGAGTATGCCTCAATATTCACTGCGCTCCTTTTCCATTTTTTTTTTTTTTATAAAGAGGTAGTCTATCTGTGCTTTAATATTGTTTGCGCATGTGTAGGTCCATAATTTTCCCTCCCTTTTTAGAAATTTTGTATTGAGGCATGTTAATCTATTTTCTATCGTGAAATCTATTAGATGTTGTCGTCCATTCCTGTTTGACCAGTTGTGTAGGCTGAATTTGTGGTTTCCGTTTTTCCTGATTTAGGCATTCATGTCTCTGCCAATCATTAGAATGTTGTGTTTCAGAAGGTACGCACTAGAGAGGATAGCTCATTGTAGAAGGCGATGAGTTCTGTTTCTTCACTCACGTTGGTAGGGTTGTAGCAGGAGATAATTGTTGCTTTGGGGTTGCTATTAAAAGTAGCTACCATCATCCTAGGTTGTATTCTCTCAATGCTATTAAGTGATTTTGAGGCTCTTGGTCCCATAAGTATACCTACACCTCGTACCATGGCATTAACAGAATTTTTCCACACTGATACAGTGGCTAGCGTCCATCCATTGCCAGTATCGTGATATTTAATATCGTTGCTATGTGTGTATGTGTGTTCTTGAATGTATATTATGTCAATGTTTTATTCTATGGCTGATGCAGTCAGTTCCAGTAGTTTTCCTATTCTATTTAAGGTTCTAACGTTGAATGTGGCTATTTGTATTGTTTATTTGCATTTTAGAAATTTTTGTTTTTTGAGATTTGTAGCTGATTTTTCGAACAATGAGGCTAGAGCTCCAACCTCACAGGACGCGCCCCTTTTTTACCCACGTGAGGAGTGATACGGACTATACATGTGGTTTGAGTGTGGGTCATGGTTATCTTTCGGTGGCTGTTTTTATTCTCATCTATAGAAGCCACCCTTATAGATAAGCAGCTGTAGTTCCCCGATCGAACTAACTATCTTGACCATTGAACCGTAAGATTCATACGCCTAGGTCAATCAACGTCCATCCTGTTGATTCACCGCAGTAGTAATCAATACCTAGCAAGTATCAATTACTTTAAACACGAAATATTTCATTGGCGATGAGGATGAGATTTGTTTACTCACCAAAAAACAAAAAAAAAGACAAAAAAAGGAACAAATCTGCCCACATGCCAAAAAAAAACTAACATGGCCGCCTTACCACATTACCCTGAATTCGATTGTGAATTGGAAAACCAAGCAGCTAAATGGACAATATATGTCAACAGACTTAAAAATTATTTCACTGCATACAACATAGAAGACGACAAAAGATAAAAAGCAATGCTGCTAACGTTTGTAGGGGAACAGAGGAATGGTCTTGTTAACGAATTGTTGTCTAAACAAACCACACCAGAAAAAAAATGTCACACACTTCAATAAGCTCGTTCTGGCTGTGCAAAACCACTTCAACCCAGAGAACAACACCGAAAACACATCAGAAGTCAGAAGCTTGTTGGCAATGACTAACTTCTGTGAGGCAGAATTCATTCTAAACTATGCAACTCTCGCCCATGAACTACGTCAATTAACAAAAAAGAAACGCACTGTGGTCCTGCACTGATCGCCACACTGAATGTCTAAAAAACATCAAGGTGGCAATGAGCAAAGCATGCTCACTTGCTTCTTTGACCCGAACAAACACACTGAAATATATACCGATGCTAATCCGGTAGGCATTTCTGCCATGCTGTCACAAAATGGACGGATAGTACAATTTGCAAGCCAAGCACTATCTGCAGTTGAACAGAGATACTCTCAAACAGAACGTGAAGCATTTGCTATCACATGGGTGTGTAAACACTTTCACATATATATCTTTGGAGCCTCATTCGCCGCCTTTACTGTTCACAAACCCCTAACACCCATTTTCAACAACACCCGCTTCCAACTATCAGCACGCATTGAACGTTGGGTTTTGAGAACTCAACCATATAACATGACTGTCATATACCGACCAGGCCATGATAACCCAGCTGACTATCTCAGCCCCCATCCAACGCGCCTACCACCAATTGACAGAGAACAAAAAATAGCAGAGGAATATATAAACTACATCCTCTCAACCTCAACCCCCAAAGCAATGACAATTAATGAAGTCGCAAAGGAAACTGCAAAAGATAAGACACTTACCACCGTCATCCAAGCCATCCCTACCAACAAATGGCATGGTGTCAAGGATGGCATAAACAAAGCAACATTCCACTCTCTGCTCACCAATCGTGCCGAACTATCATGAGCACACAAGGATAGTATCATCCTCAAAGGGCGCTTGATAGTACTGCCTGAAGCACTACAAAACAGAGCTGCCAAATAACACATGCAGGACACCAAAGCATTGTGAAAACCATGGCCCTCCTCTGAGAAAAGGTCTGGTTCAAAAACATGCAGCCCCTAATGGAAGAAAATATCAGGAACTGCCACACCTGCCAGATCAGTACCCACAAACCGGCAAGAGAGCCACTGCAAATATCCCCACTACCAGCAGCCCCATGGGCAGAAATCAGTGCTGACTTTGGACACCTCCGAAATGGAAAGTACCTTCTCGTTGTCACAGACGAATACTCACGCTATGTTGCTGTCGACATCCTGGACTCCACGTCAACAACATCAGTCATACCCCGCCTGGACAAGATATTTGCCGAATTCGGTGTGCCAGACTCCCTCAAAACGGACAGCGACCCACCATTCAACAGCCATGAATTCAAAATCTATGCCTCCATCACCGGATTCAGACACAGGAAAATAACACCCCTATGGCCCCATGCCAATCCTGAAAAAGAAGGCTTCATGCGCACCGTAAAAAAGTCCATCAAATCCACCCTAAACAAAGGTCAAAGCTGGAAGCAGTAATTATTTAAATTCTGCTGGACTGCCAGACAACACCACACTGCACCACTGGTGTACCCCCAGCCTCAATCCTATTTGGCCTGACCATAAAAAACGCCTGCCACCCCTGATCATACCCATAGCTGAAGACCCTAGCATGACACCAAAGCCAAGAGAACAGTAAAACGATACGCTGATAGAAAAGTATACGTGAAACCCAATGATCTCAGGGTGGATAATACAGTCATCGTAAAAAGCGACCACACCTCAAAGGCTCTCACACCTTACCAACCTAACCCAATGACTATAATAAAGAAAAAGGGATCCATGATCACCGCCACAGACATGGGTCAGCAAACTACAAGAAATTCCAGCTTCTTCAAAAAAATCCCTAAGCCAACAACAAAACCTACACTTAACCTACTGAATTACTCCTCATCTGAAGATGAAAGCCTCACACATGCGACAACACCACCAAAACCTAAAAACAACCAGGTAAAACACATAAACATCGAACGTTCAGGCAGAACAAGACAGCCACCCAAAAAATTTGACTACTAATCAAAAAACAAAACAAAAAAAAAAACATACCTGTACACAATAGTCTGAATCATTGTTATTTTTTTTCTTTCATTCGGGCTAACAGACGTCTCCTCCTACATAAAGTCCGAGCCATCGGTTCAAGCACCCCAACCGCTTCAGAGACTAAATGAAATCTCTCCCCAGATAATTAGTATTATTATATTTAGCGTATGGTGGCAAGGAAAAGACAAACACAGGTTGAAAGTTTTTTAAAAATTATATTAACAAAAGGAAAAACACGGCGATGAGGCAACTTTACAAAATTGTAGCGTACAATATCAAGTGAAGGAGTGAATCGAGGTTTGTGTGTGAAACCAGAATTGATGTATGGTCACGTATGTTATAAGTTCTAAGAAACTCACTTGGTTATATGGTGATATAAGGGTGGTAAGGGTATCAGATGATCTTGGTGGTAGTAGTAGTCGTGGACGGGTGTGCGTTGTAGTTAAGTCAGCAGTTGTCATAGCAGGTGGGTGTTCAGATGAGTTTTTATGGCCGTAGAGTGTCCTTCCCTTCCACCCTTTTGGTCAGTCTGCTGTATTTGCAGATCTTCGCTGCATAAATAACTACTCTTTGGATCAAGTCGGTTCTGGGAAATTTTTTAGGGGAAGATTTATGATTGGCTGAAAAAAGGAATTTTGTTAATGAGAATTAATTCCTTGCATTCACGTCCGGAAGCCCTGCGCGGAGCCTCTTGCGCAAAGAGACATTTTATTCATTGTCTCGGTAGCAGCCATCAGGCTAACATCCGGTCGAATGCTACTCTTCTCCGGCCACGTGTATGGTTTTGAATGAAATCGTAAATCGGGAGGGATCTGAATCCAGCTATATAACAATATTATTACTATTGTCGTTGTTATCATTATAAAAAAAAGCATTGTAATATCCTAACAAAAAGGGAAATAACCTCTGGTGCCACAGGGGTTACAGCCCCTACCACGTCCGGGGATTTGGGTTAATAAAGATATACCAAATAAAGCAGCAAGTTGTTCGTGGTCGCTCTCTCCTTAACCAACATCCATCCTGTTGATTCACCGCTGTAGTAATCAATACCTAGCAAACTTCAAATTACTTCAAATACAAAACTATACAATATTGAATAGAATTATTTATGTTAGATAGGAATACTTGAAACTCTTTATACATATAGAAACAAAGCCATACTTGTGTGCAAACAAATTAGATCTAACTCATTTAAAAATGAAATTACCTACGAACGTAGATATGTGTATATCGATTAAAATGAGTGGAAAAAATTGACTGATGTTAAATTTTTATATAGTAATCATAAGTAAAGTTGGCGACCACAGTCGAGAGTGATCCGAAGGCTCCCCTTTCAACAGCTACAACACTTATATGTAGAGGAGGGCGCTACTCCTTTCCCTTGATTTACACTAGATCCTTACCTTATAATGCTGAGTGCTCAGCAAGGAGGCATTAAGTACCATTTTTTGAGTTTTAGGTGTGACTCGACCTAGCGTTTAACCCCGGTCTCCCGGGCCATTGGCCAACACTCTAACGGCTAGGCCAATGGACTGGTTATATAGTTATACTAGAAATCAATTAACTTGTGACAAGGTATAAGAGTTGCCTCCCTTGCATTAAATCTGTATCATTTATTCATCGCCTAATAAAATTACAAGAACCTATCTTGTGCCTTCCTCGTTATACTCAACGTTCCACTAACCCGTACTTAATATTACAAACTTAATGTAGATAAAGGATTAATAGTAAATAGAATTAGGCGTATGAGATAAAAATACTTGAAATCATTTAACTGTGTGACAAAAATAAGCTCAGGTTTGTTTAAAAATGTTATCTTCCGGGTCATTACCCTTATAGTTAGAGTGTTCGCCAATGGTCCAACTTACTCACTATTTGACTTTAAATTACATTTAATAGGTCTTTCTCATCTTTAAAAATAAAGAGCAGCTGAAACGTCAGCAGAAGCAACATCGGGTTATTGTTATCATAATTGCCCGAGTTAAAATTTTTACTCTTTCAAATGTCATTCAATTAGAAAAAAAAGTGAATGTAAAATTTTATTTTTAATACATTTCACCAAGGGAGATAAATCAGACTACAAAAGAAAAAAAAGACATTTTCTTTTTCGTTTTAAACTGTTATATGACCGAAAGAGATCTCTTCTAATTTATCGCACACACAAAATAATGATTGTAACTAATGCCCACGAGAGCATTCAGCGAAACGTCGATGAAATTTGTCAAATGATGAATATAATCAAAAATAATTTTTTGCCCAATCCGTAACCTTCGCGTTAAAAAAACAAAGAAAACCCAATTTGATCCCATCAGAAGAGAAAAACGATATAAAAGACAAATTTCTCAACAGTGGGGACAGATCACAAAAGAAGGCAGACGACCAACAGACTAGAACTCCAACTCTGAGAGAGAGAGGCGAAACTCGAAACTACACATCATCCACATTGACCTTCCACCTATCGTCGCTATAACAGAGCTCGTCTTTGGTGTGTGGAGCTTTAATGAAAGGAGAAAACAAGTACCCTCTGGAACTGCAATATTTATACATATTGACCCCATGTGACCGGCATGCTTTGCCAGCTATAAAAGAAGGGCGTAGTGAGAATTGACGCGGAACTCTTTTACCCCTAAGGTACAGTGAGTAATATGGAAGACGGTGTTGTCAGTGAATAATAAGAAAGAAAATTAGATATGGTGTCGCCCGGAGGAGGGTTCAGCGAATAACTGAGTTCCAGTCACGGATTGCCTCTCTCTGCAGTTTCTCTGTTGGTTTTTGTTTTTGTCTTTTTTCCCTTTCCCTCTTCATTCTTCACCTCTGACAAAGTGTACTAGTATGCTTTGGTTCATTATTTTGTATGATTACAAATCCTTCAACCACAAGCCGCATCCCAGATGGGATTGCGTGATGTTGCAGTATGTTGTGATGGCCAGTTTAATTCAATTTGCCCTTCACTTGATGCAAATTCCTAACGCTTCAACAAGCAATGGCCCCGACATCGCATGATAGCTTCTTCCATGCTTTACGGTTGGTGTGATACAGGGGAGGGGGTTGCAGCACTTTCACCAAATCTTAGCCAAATATAAACCTTCTTATTTGACCTCAAAGATTTCAAGCTTTGATTCGGGAGTTTGCCAATTTCAAATATCATTATCATCACTATCATCATCACCAAATTTTACTGACAGCTAGGCTTTTCTTGACTCATTCTCACCACCCGTCCCTAACTTATTCTGTGTTGTCCCATAACTGTAACTAATTCATAAAGTCTTTAAGGAGCGAATGTCAAAATTACAAAATACAAAATTTAATATTTACACATTTTCTATGTGTCAACCTGTATTGTAACGTATTTGTAAAGTTTCGTGGGATTAATCTTCTGCTTTATCTAACAATAAATAATATTCATGTTCGACCCTGCTGAAGAAGTAACCATAAACTGATAAGGAACATTTTTATGGACTATTACACAAGGACACACCAGGGTTGACTAACCAGCAATAACTTACATTCATCAGCTCTGTGCGAACACTGGATGTCACCAAGAGAACTTACCAACAGCGAAGGCCAATAGGGATGATAGTTGTTTTCAAAATCTATTCAATGCTCAGTTGGCTGGTGCTGTAGAATATCTGAACTGCACCTCTGTAAACGGGTAAGACCCCCTCCCAACGAGTGTCCTGGATATTGACACTAAACCATCGTACCGTAAGGCTCAATTCCAGCATCTTTGCGAAATGTAAAGTATTCTTTCATTGCCATCACTCCCAGTATAAGAAAATTATAAGTTATCCTTGAGACGGCTGTTTACCCGAAAGTGGAGAGGCCAATGGTAGAGGGAGAAAGCAGAACGGAAGGACTTGAGCACGGTGAGACCAGGAAGCAGTGACTAGGGTCTCCACGAGGCGAGACATGGCTAAAGAGAGCCTGGAAAGAAAAAGGTGTTCGCAGACCACTCAACTCTACAAACAGAATCGAGAAGACAATTTGAGCCCTACGAAACCAAACGTCCACAGTCCTCTTAAAACAGTCTTAAACTCAAGCAGAAAATATACAGAAAGACAACAGAACATTCTCCAACCACAGATAAGTGTGTAGCAGAAAGAAAGAATTTCAAATTATTATTTAGTGCTGGAATTGTTTTGGCCGTTGGAGTTTCGAATTTGTATATTTCGTGCAATGAGAATGACTGATGCCATTTTCCGGGTCACCTCCCCGGGCAACATAAAAGGCTGTGTATCGCTACCTCGACCTTTTCTCATTCCTCAGTATGTCCTTCCAGCAGGACAGACCGCCTCTCTTATTCACAGACTGTTCTTGACGACTCCAGCAGCAGGAAGAGACCATCATAACATGAGATGAGCACATTCAACTTTTGGGCCAGTGATCCTTTAGGAGTTCATTCTTTCCTCATTTATTCATTCCTCCTAGACGCAGTGGCCCTCGAAACTTCAAAGTTAGATATTTAATTCCGGTTCTATCCTTTGCAACTGTTTTTCTTTCATGTATCAAAGTTACAACACAATGACTATCTTTCCGGCTGTCATTAAACTTCTTGCAACTTGTCAATAATTCTCGTCCTCATTCCTGTAATTCTTTCCTTCTTAATGTAACAGGGCAGACTAGAATTTGCCCTCGTCGTTAAAAGTGTATTATAATTTTAACTTTGTTCTCTTAACGACTACTGACCGCTAACTGTCAGATAGAATTGTTTAATCACTGACAATACTTTACAGAGGTGCAGTTCAGATATTCTACTTGAAACCATATAATTGTACGCAAGGAAACGATTTCTATTAAATTGAATTATTAGGATTACATAGCCGTACTTGGAACGATTTGACTGTATTTGAACGAATGAATAATGTTGAATTACTTAAGTCTGAAGTAAATAGATAATGACGCAGATGTGGATTTTTTAAATACTTTTATTTAGGTAAGAAGCTGCCAGTATCAAAATGGCTACTGTTCCTCTCCTGAAGTCCCCTTTCCCCTTTTCCAACTTCCTCGAGAAAAGCTCTCGGTGTTGGGGAGATAACCTCGAATGCAACACCACTCCCATTTTATAATTTGTGTTTTCGACTCGTCTCCCTGGTATATTAACGACGAAGTCGGCATATTTTGCGGGTAGTGTAGTGTTCTGCTTGGTATTTGGTGGTCTTGATATGAGAATAGTTGCAGTTTTGTTGTAAGAGGTATGATCCGGACCAAATGGGGCAGTGTATGGATTAGCAGTGTCATTAAAAGTGGTTGTTGGCCGAGGTATTGTTTAGGGAGCTATATTTGTGTCTGGACTGGGCGGGAGTGGGGAGTTATACTTTTGAGGGTGTTGATAGGGTTTGTATAATTTCATGTCATTGATGTGTCTGAAGATGGTGTGCGCGTTATTGTGGTCGTTGTCTGCAACTAGTTCATAGCGGCTACCTTATACATGCCCGTGGTGTAGTCGTTATCGTCGTAGGAAATGAACACGGCGACTCGAGTTCAAATCCTGGACGAGACTGATTGCATTTCACATAGCACTAATACCCTTGGGAAAGGTATGAATCCAATTATTCTCCCTCCAGCTATGGGTAAATAGTAGGACAGACTAGGTTCTTCAGCCTTGGTTAGGCAACTAGTCTAGAAGAAGGAAAACTCTGAATTCAAACCTGTTAAACTCCGCTTAAAAATTGACCTTGTGTCATATCTTGCCCGAGCGGAGGGGTTGGTAAATAGTACCTTATACATCAGTTACCATGTGTGGTGTTGGATCAAATTGGGATACAGATTTATTTGTTTTTGATGATCTCTTCACCAAAACTTTGTCTCCCTGGATGATCTTGGGGTATTTTCGCCAACGGGAAGCATTAATCGTGGCATTGGCGACCTCTTTCTTGTGGCTGTCGCAGATTTTTGCTTCCTGGATTTGGTTTTCAGCGGGGTTGGGTTGTTGAGGAAACTTTGTCCGGTAGCCACCTCTGAGCATCATATCTCTAGGTATCAATCTAGTGGCAGGGTGTGGAGTAGAACGGTAGTCCTGGGGAAGCTCATCAATGATTTCTTGGATTGGGCGTCGTTTTTCAATTCCCATTTGGATTGCCTTTTAGTAGTTTCATAAAGCATTCAGCTTTATTTCCCTGTGGGTGATACGAGTATGCGGCTTTGATTCTTATACCTTGTTTTGTGGACCTGTCGTGGAATTCTTCTCCATTAAATGGTGGTCCATTGTCGCATTTATGACATTCAGGGTTGCCAAAGTTCTTGTATATTTCTTCCAATGCTGGGAGGACATATTGGGCCCCAGTTGTGTAAACACTTTTTGCATCTGGAAATAGACTGAGGTTGCAGCGTACCACCAGTATGTGCCTTTGGTCTGGGAGGGGGCCGATCAAGTCAATAGATATGTTTTGCCAGGATTTCTCGGGAATTGGGGTGGATGTAAGAGGTGCTTTTATTGGTGTTGCTGTTGTTATTTGGCATTCATGGCAGTTTTCCACCTGGAGTTTTATGGCATTATCCATCCCGGGAAACCAGAAATGTGCTCTTAGGCGGCGCTTGATAGCATTCTGTCTTGGGTTGGATCCCTCATGGGCAAGGGAGATGGCTTCTTGCTGTAGGCTCTTTGGAAGGAGAATTTGATCTCCTCTGTGGATGATGTCATTTTCAATTGACAGCTCGCTGAAGAGTCTGTAATATTCTCGTAGGGTGGGGTCATTGTGTGGGGGCTGGTTGATAGCTATGAAGTGACGTAGTCATGTTAGATTTGTGCCGTTGAGTTGTACTTCATGTAAGCGTTCTCTGGTGATTGCAGTTCAGAAGAGGGGCGTGTTGTGTAATTGGAACAGTACTTTTTGGTGTTCCTTTGTTTCTTCGGCAATACGTTGAGGTAGCTTGTGTAATGGTATTGCATGTCGGCTTATGAAGTCCGCCGGATTTTCTTTCCCCTTTTTTCCATACGACACAGTGGTTGATATCTTGGTGACGTAGGGGGATTCTTTCAATTCTAGCTGATGGTTTCCTTTTGGATCTCCAGAGCGATTGGAGTGGTTGTTGATCATTGTCCACTGTAACTTGTGGGCCACCAGCTAGGATATGGCGGAATTGGCGGAGACCAAAGTCTATAGCTGTTGGCTCCAGGTCTAGCTGAGAGTAGTTTTTTTCGGCGGCTGTGGTGGTTCGTGATACGAGTGCGACAGTTTTTGTTTATTCCATGGACTGGCCTTTAGCAAGGATTGCGCAGAGGCCTGTGAAGAGAGCGTCGACAAAGATGAAGGTATTTGTGTTTGTGTCGTAGTGTCTGAGGAGCACATCAGTGGTAAATGTGTCTTTTATATTTTGAAACTATTTTTCATGGGTTTCTGTCCATTTGAAAACAGCATTCTGTTTTGTCAGTTCACGTAGATTTGCTGTGGCAGCAGAAAGATCGGGGATGAAGGTGCCATTCGATCTGATCATACAGAGAAACGATCGCAGTTCATCTTTGGATGTTGCTCTCCCAGTTTCTACTGCTTGGACTTTTTGGGGGTCTGGTTTTTATCCCATTCTTGTTGACTTTAAATCCCCAGAAAGGGATTTTTGGCTGACCAAGGATGCATTTGCTGGGGCTGACTGTTAGTCCTGCTTTTTCAAGAGCTGTAATGACTGCTTCTAGCGTTTGGAAATGTATTTCCTTGTCAGCTGTTGCTAATACAATATTGTCTTGGATGACTGCAGCGTTTGGAATGTTGGCGATGATGGGGCGGAGCCGGAAGATGAGCTCACCTGATGCTGGTAGAGGTTTTTATACCACATTAGGCAGTTTCCAGCGTAGAATACAGTCAAGATTCGGGAATCTTCTGATAGCTCAAGCTGATGGAAGGCTATTTTCTAGTCTAATTTACTGAATATAGATTTTCCAGTAAACATCGGCATGATGTCATTGACCCTGTGGATAGGGAGGTGAGTGTCTTGTGCTTTGTTGAAATTCCTTAGATCTACTGTAACTCGCATGGAACCATCTGCTTTTGGCAGGAGTACTGGGTTGGATAGCCATGTTACTGGCCCATGGTGTGGTTCGATAACAACATCTGCTCCCATTTTACGGATTGCATCATCAAATGTGCCTTTTAAATGGTACGGGGTAGGTCTTGGGGTTGTATAACAGGTGATGCATTAGGCTTTATATGCAGTTGGATGGGTTTGGCTTTCATCTTTCCTAAACCGTGGAATACTGATGGGTGTTTTGTGATGATGCGTGCAATGGGAGGTCTAACAGATTTTGTTAGTTCAGTAACATCATCAGTTGACGCCGTTTTGGTTCCTATAGAATTGATGAGGCCTCCTTTTATCTCCATACTGGGTGTATTGAAGGTGATTATACCCAGTGATTCTGCTAGGTTGCATGACACCAAGTTGATTTTTTTTCCGGGAGGTCATCATCAACAACAATCCACGTTGATTTCCAGTGTGTTTGTGCTGTGAATTCACCTTTAGGGGTGATCAGTTTACTACCATACAATTGAAGTTGGATGTATGTTTTTGTGAGACGTCTGATCTTGTCGGCTACTTGACTTTTCAGGCTTACATTAGCTTCCGCTCCTGTCAATCATGGCACGGATCTGGGATCCTTCAAGTGTGATGCTGGTGAATTTTTTTTTTTTGTGTGTGTGTGTGTGTGTCTTTTACTGTGGTAGCACCAATGACTGTTAATGTTGAGTTATCCTTGTGATGTGTCAGACATACTGAGAAGTGGTTTTTCTTGCCACAAATGTTGTAGAATCTGCCTCGTGCTCGACATGTCGGTCCACGATCACATTTTGGGTCGCCACAGCCTAAACATCGCCTTTTGGATGTTGTTTCTAGCTGTTGAAATTGTTTGTTTTTTCGTTGGTTGCGTAAGGAGTATTTTCCCCCTTTTTTGCCGATTTTATTTATTGAGACTTCCTGGCTGTCGGAGATTAATTCTGAGTCATAAACCTGGATTTCGTTAAGGCAGCTGTAAGTGCAGTGGCTTCTTTATCAGTGTCTAGTTTTCTGACTGCTGCTTCAGTGGCCTCGATTTTACGGGCTTGGGTAATGAGTGCGTTGAGCTCATGTTCCGTTTCTAGAGCATCTTCTCTGATGCTTCTGATAGAGGTACCTATTATTATTTGGTCACGTATCAGAGTTTCATGTATTTTCTCTTTTTCTGTACAGTAGGGGTTAGTACATTTAAAGGAGCATTTGTCGGCATGTTGTCTTACCTTATTAATAATGGAGTCGATTTTCTCTCCGGGCTCTTGACGGAGGCCACGAAACTGGTAATGAATTAGTACCTGTTTTGTGTAGGTCTGTACCTTTTGTAGAGTCTTTGCACCATAGTGTTAATATCCGCCTGTTTGGGTTGAGCTAAGTCCTGGTTGAATTCGCTTTTTAGGTCCGTTTTTAGCTGCACGCCTTGGAAAACGCACATTCTGAAGACTTTGGCTTTGTGTTGCTGTTGGACGAGTTCAGAAGCGTCTTCTTTTAGTTCTCCTATACAAGCAACATCGTAAGACATTTCCCAGACTTCGATGTAGTCGTTAAAAGCCTGATGAAAAGTGTTCCCCTCTTGTAAGCTTGGGTCGAAAACATTCGGAAAATTAGACTTCGAGAAAGGCATTTTGGGGATTTTTTTTCTTGTTCTTGTGTGGTTCTTGTCACTTCGTCGCCAGTTGAAGTAAATAGATAATCACGCGGATGTGTTGTTTTTTTTTTTATTCTTTTATATAGGTAAGAAGCTGCCAGTACCAAAATGGCTACTGTCCTTCTCCGGAAGTCCGCTTTTCCCTTTTCCAACTTCCTCGGGGAAAGCTCTCGGTTTATGGGAGATAACTTCGAATACAACAATGTCAAATAGCCAGATTTAAATCATTGAACAGTGTGCAAATAAAACAATTAGTGTTACATATCAGTACTTGAAATTATTTAAATACGTACAAATTAATGAGCTCTAGTCCTTTTAAAAATTGTTTACCTATTTGTTTTCAAACCATATATATTTAATATACATGTATAAAGAGGATGTAACATTAAATAACCTACTACGTATTATATACCATAAAACTCAACCAAACCAAATCATATATATCTAATATACATGAATAAAGAGGAGGTAGCATTAAATAACCTGCAAGGGTTTGTACGCCTTAAAAAACAATGAAACCAAATCATATATATTCAATATAGACAAATAAAGAGGGTTTAGCAATAAGTAATCTTCAAGGGTTCGAACGCCTTAAAAACCAGTGAAAACAAATCATGTATATTTGATATACTCGTATGAATAAGATTTAGTATTAAATCACCAACAATGATCTGTTAGACCCTTGACTTTTTGATGGCCTACAGCGCATGCGCAGTTAAGTTGGAGGAAACAGAAACGACGCCATTTTTGTTATCAAACTTGGACAACACTTTACCGATGTTTCATACAGATTATTTGTTTACAACGTATTTCAAAACGTTTTCTTTTTATTCGTGACCACAAGAAATGGAAAACATTTAAAGTCCTTTTTTTTTTTTCTTGCTTCCAAAGACTGAATAACATTTTAAGTTGTTGAAATTGAGCTTTGTTTTCAGTAGAAAAATATTTTTTGTTATTTCTGCTCATCATGTCTAAATCGTTAACATGAGAAGATAGACATAGGTAAGTGTTTGTTTATCCACCTATTTAACTAAAATAAATAGTTTTCATATTGAAAAATTACTTGAACAGATTTTAAATCAATTATAATCTCTAAATATTAAAATGCTTTGCTTGTTTTTGTTAACGATTCATTTAAATGTAAATTAAAATGTCAAAAATTTTGTTTTCAAGTGAAATTTTCTCTTTATTATAATCACCATATTATTATGTTAGTGTTTATCGTTGTCATCAGGTTATAATTTATCATAAAATACCAACGTAAACGAAGTTTTATGCTGTTTTTGAAATCGCTTTAAGTTAGACGTAAAAATATTTTTGTGAACTAGAAACCTTATTTACAGTGACTGTAAATTTTGTTTTCATTTTAGTCAATGAAAGAATTTTTCCTAAACTTTACCGTAAAATTTGAATCAAAGAATTAAAGGTAATTCAATATTTAATTAACTGGATGCTATCAGAAGAAGAAGAAAAAATACTTATAATTCTCTTGACGTATGTTTCTTATTGCTTTAAATTTTATAGAAAGTAAGTGAAAAGTAAACTCTTTTATTACTGAAAAAGTTTTGAAAATGTAAAAAACAACAACATTCGTTTAATCTATGAAGGAAGATTTTTAAAAGAAATGTATATTTTGGCCCAAAAATTTTCTGTGAAAATTCTGCGGGACTTAGAATACTCATCGGTAGATTATGATCCTTTAAAAAATGGGGTACCATAAGTAGGATACTAAACTCTTTGTAATGGTGAGGTTCCAGTTCTGGAGATCCGGGCAGTGTGGAGTATCTTTTCATTGCCATTACTCTCAGTTCCACTATGAGCCAGAGTGGTTGTTCCTAAAATTGATGAGAAATCTAGTTTATAAAATGTTTAATTAACTAGACTGTTAAAACAATATTATTTACTTTTGATTATGCATGTTTATTTTTTAAAATGCTTCATGCGAAAGTAAATTTCGTTAGCATTGAAAAAATTTTGTTTATATCCATTTAATTGATTTTTGGAAGATTTTTGAAATCTTTTTTTTTTTTTTAATTAAAATTTTTCTCTGCAAATCCTTAGAAGTACACCACCTTAGAAAATATGAAACACTTTTCAAAGCCGAATATTTGTGTTACTGTTGGATATACCCTCGAATGAAATATATCATAATTTTCTGGAATCTTTTCTCTAATCAACCGTAAAAAAAAGTTTTTACCAATTTCAGTTGTTTATTTCTCGCTGAAATTCTGTGATATTTCGTGGCCTTAACTTAGAAGCAAAATATGAAAAATTTACGCCCCCCTCCCTAAAATCAGAATGATAAGGTGTAGCCCCAAATAATTTGGCACTTTTTCCTAATTCATGAAGGGGAATATTTGTGCCAAATTTCCAGTAATTTGGTGTTGGTGGGTGCAGATTTCAACTTTTTGCTAGTGTTTTGACATGGAATGACCCGTAAAAGATTTTATCATGTATTATTATATATTTTTTTATATTTGAACATTGCATTTTAGAAACTAATATTTAACAACATTATTCATCATAAAATGAAGAACAGCTTATCAACTAGAATCTAACAAAATAAATATTTTTTGAAAAATATCTATAATCTTTACAATAAAAACTTTATCATTAGATATTTCCTTCTTAAAACTATAATGTTTTTGTGTAGCATAAAGATTTTGACAGCAATTACACATTCTTTTATTTTAGATAAACAAGACTTCAAAACAAAAAAATGTTAACTTTGTATTAAATGTCAATTGAAAAATCATTTCATTGAAATTGTAATACATTCATTGAAAGGCATTTATATGATTGTATAATTGCAGAGAACTGACGATAGCAACCCTACTTTTATCAAGTGTATGGAGCAGCATTTTCAGGGAGATTTAAAACAAACATGGAGATAGACGTTGGAGAAAATCCATTTTCTTGTCAAAAATGTGGATCAGCATTTTCCCAGAAGGCGCATTTAAAAAGCCACATGCAAACACACAGAGGAGAGAAAGGTTTTTCTTGTAAAATATGTGGATCAGCATTTTCAGAGCACTCAACATTAAAAGAACATATAGGAATACACACAAGTAAAAAACGATTTCCTTGTGAAGTATGTGGATCATCATTTTCAGCATTGGCAAATTTAAAGAGCCACATACGAATACACACCGGAGAGAAACCTTTCTCTTGTAAAATATGTGGATCTGCATTTTCTCAGAAATCCTCATTAAAAAGACATATACGAACACACACAGGTGAAAAACCATACTCTTGTGAAGAATGTGAATCAGCATTTTCATCCACTTTTACATTAAGAAGGCATATGCTTATACACACAGGTGAGAAAGGATTTTCTTGTGAAATATGTGGATCATCATTTTCACGGATGAGAGGTTTAAAAACCCACATGCAAATGCATACAGGAGAGAAACCTTTTTCTTGTGAAGTATGTGGATCAGCATTTTCACGGATGACAAATTTAAAAACCCACATGCGAATACATACTGGTGAGAAACCTTTTTCTTGTGAAGTATGTGGATCAGCATTTGCAGAGGATTCAAATTTAAAAAAGCATATGCGAATACACACTGGGGAAAAACCATTTTCTTGTGAAATATGTGGATCAGCATTTTCACAGAGATTCTCATTAAAAAGGCATATACAAATACATACGGGTGAAAAACCATACTCTTGTGAAGAATGTGAATTAGCCTTTTCCTCTACTTGCGCATTAAGAAGGCATATGCTTATACACACAGGTGAGAAAGGATTTTCTTGTGAAGTATGTGGATCAGCATTTCCTTGGAGGTCAAGTTTAAGAAGCCACATGCGAATACATACAGGAGAGAAACCTTTTTCTTGTGTAGTATGTGGATCAGCATTTTCACAGAAAATACATTTAAAAATGCACATGCAAGTACATACTGGTGAAAGACCATTTTCCTGTGAAGTGTGTGGATCCGCATTTGCAGTTAATTTGAGTTTAAAAAATCATATGCGATTGCATGCAAGGGAAAAAAAATTTTCTGACCAAGCGTGAAGGTCAGAAGAAATGAGATGGCATTAAAAACAGGATTGAATCCATTGTAAAATAAGCAGAATCATTTTTTCACAGTGAGATAGTTTAAAAAAATTATATTGAAATGTACACTTGAAGTACTCTAATATTTTCAAGTGTGTGGATTAACATTTTCAGTGATTTAAAGAATAAGCAAAGATACATTGGTAAGGAATTAAGAATTGTTGAATATTCTGTGTTTAATCAGTTTTAAATTCAGAAAAAGGTGATAGTTTAATGTACTTGAGTTGTATGACTTCGGGTTTTTTGAATGATTTCTGTATGCAAATATATGTGACAACATTATTATTGATAGGGGTACAAAACCTCACATAAAACTAGACACTCAAAAATAAGTAGACTATTCATTAAAATTTAGAGAAAGATATAATGGTATTGTGAAATTTGGTGTAACTCAAAAGTAACAACTTAGCAGAATGCAATTTTGTAATTTCCTCTCTTTCTTGCGTTAGCTCTGACTTGATAAAATTCAGTGTTATGTAAAAGAATGTAAAGATTGAATTAAAAAAAATGACTCATGTTTATGGAACCATAAATATAATAAACAATAAGTTTAATAGAATTAACGTTGAAGATAAAAATATGACTTATGTTCTTTATGAGGTTAGGCTGAAAAGTTCATAGGCTGGTGTTATATCTGCTGACAATGACAATTTTAACCAATGAAATCCAAGCACTGCAACACTAATGGAAGAAGTGCATAGATCACAGGGATATCTGCTAAAAAAAATGAAACTCATTTGGTCACATTCCATTATTGTATTTTGATCAGCTTTTTAGTCGACCCTCATATAAACAAAAGATACAAAATGATACAACTTATTGAAATACAAGTATTTCAAGAATAATGTTTTGTTTTTTGCCTAGACATTTAGGTAGGAAGTGCTTTTAATTAACATCATCTGGAGGTTTCAGGTTCAATCCCAATTAGAAGTGAATAACAAAATTACTTACTTCTGCCCAGTCATGAATAACACAATTAGAACACTCTGCTACTGTGGATTAGATAAAAGGTTTGGTTCAAAGTTCTGTGTGGGCTCCTGAGTTTAATATGTAACACCTGAAGAAGGCTTAAGGGCGCATTGACTGAAACATTGTGGATTTAAGAATGATGATGAAGATAGTATGAGTCCTCTGAAGATAAAATTACAAACACACATTTGCATCATCGTCCATCATTGAATTTTTATATTACGAACAGACATTTCTGTTGTTATTTGTGTAAATTTCATTGAAAATCTAAAGTAAACTTACGGTTGTCCCTTTTTATGCAGAACAAATATTGATATGTTGTGAAAGAGGTGAAGATAAAGCAACTGATAAACCTTTGGAAAAGGTCTTAATACCAAATAAATATACCCATGAATCTTTCCAAATATGGCTTGCTGACATGGCTCCTCCTAGCATGAGGTAGATAATTATGCTTACTTTAATAGCTGTAGTATAGTATCGAATGGAAGAGAAATGGTTCAAGGTAATGATTTAATCTACGATACCAAATTATTCCTCTAATCTAAAAAATTATAATTTCTATTTACCGATCATATTAAAAGCTCTCAAAACATTAAAAAATGTTTTTTCAATTGAATATATTTATTTAAAGTACAGTTTTCTTCCGACAGATCTCAATTTTTTTTTATTTCACTTGCACCTTTAGACTTTGGTCTTTTTATTATTGTTACAATATTCAAGAAAAAATGTTATGATATATGTAATATTAGATTTTCTTCAGTTGTATTTAAATAAAGGTCAGAGGTGTTTAACCTCTGCCTACTTCTGCCCAGCTTTTACTTACTCCTAATTATTACTGTAAAGTTTTAGTTCCCAATAAATTCTGTTTGTTACGTGTATTTTTTAAATTCTTTCATATTTTCACATTTCACCACTTCATTTATTCCTCATGGGTAACTTTTCAGGTTATTCAACTAAATGGATTCACTAAAAAATTATGCACAGTAAGTATATGCTACATCACATACTCACACCGATTAAATAGTGCAATCCATGAGGTAGATGTCTAGTTAAGTGACCTGAAAAAAATCGACTTTTTTTAATAAAATCACTAATGCATTATAAAAGTCCTTCATTGATAAACAGTGAAAATTTCATTAAAATCAGATAATTCCCTAATATTTTGTGATTCGTTTTTCCAACTGGTGTAGTGGTTTACTTTCAAACAAAAGGTAGCTACGTTTTTAGTACCGCAATTATTTTATCCTCTATAGAATTTGGCATAATGTAGGATTAACTGAATCTTTTGAAAAACTTATTTAAATATTCTTTTTGAAAGTAAAAGTTTTACTCTTAATTTCTGTGAAATTTATCTATTTTCTCTAAAGACAATTTTTTCTTTTTACCTTGTACTTTTATTTTAATTTTTTTGAGAAAACACACATAATTGAAATGGTTAAAAATTTGAAATGCAGTTGTTATTCTAACAAAACTGTGGCTTCACTCACTTTAATCCATTCTGTCAATAATATTTATAAGTAATTATCATGTCCAGTTATAAATTTTTATTTCCTTATTCATATATCATTAGTAAGATCATTTTTTAATGTAAGTAATCAATTCCCCCTTTCAATATATATCCATTGGATTGATAGATTTTTAAAGCAATTTGCTTTTGGATGCTCCATGTGCTGTAATGGTTAACTAGCTCAAATATAACTAGTGAGTTTGTCTTTCACTGGGTGCCTTATAACTCCAGTCTTATGCCACAACTAAGTAAAGCTTAGTAAATAACCATGACTTGTTTTGGTGATGACAGTTGGAAAGATAATTTAGAATAAATGTGACGTTATAGGCAAAGAAAAGATTGAAATGTTTTGGTCTGTGAATGAAACTAGTTAGGATAGTGAAGAATAGTACTCATCACCAATTATGCCCAGTTGGCAGGTGCTGTAGAATACACTGACTGTATCTCTGCAGAGGGTTAAGATCCCCCCCCCCGCAACATGTGTCCTGGATATACCACTAAACAATTTGATGGTGGGGTTCTAGTAATGCTGGACCTTTGGGGAATGAGGAGTATCTTTTCTTTGCCATCACTCCCAGGTTCACTCTTGCTCGGAATGGTAGCACCTGATAGGGTCCTATCAGTGGGTTAAATAGAACTAACTAAACTGTGTAATCATGTTAAATTGAATTGCTTGAAATAGAACGGTTTTTGACATTGAAACTGTACTATGCTAAACTGAATTGTTCGAAATAGAATAGTTTTGACATTTGAGTATAAATAAAAACTATACTATACTAAATTGTTTGAATTAGAACTGTTTCATTAAACTCAATAGCTTGAAATAAAAATGTTTTTGACAATTAAATTGTGTTCTTATTCTAAACTGAATTGTTTGAAATAGAACTGTTTATTTGTATAAAAAAAGATTTGGCATTAAATGAGCTACAAGGGTTGATATGCCATAAAACCCAAACAAACAAATAATCTTCACCAATTTTAGGCCCTGTGTCATGTATGCATGAAATATTTCCTTTTATTTTTATCGAAACCCTTTCCCACTTTTTTCTCTTTTTTTCCATAAAAACTGAATAACATTTTAACCCATTTATAGTGAATTTGGTTCACAATAGAAAAATTATTTTTGTTTTTCGTGCACATTTTATGAATCCTTTGCTTGACAAGATAAACAAAGGTAATATTTACCAACCCCTCCGCTCGGGCAGGATATGACACAAGGTCAATTTTTAAGCGGAGTTTAACAGGTTTGAATTCAGAGTTTTCCTTCTCCTAGACTAGTTGCCTAACCAAGGCTGAAGAACCTAGTCTGTCCTACTATTTACCCATAGCTGGAGGGAGAATAATTGGATTCATACCTTCCCCAAGGGTATTAGTGCTATATGAAATGCAATCAGTCACGTCCAGGATTTGAACTCGTGTCACCGTGTCCATTTCCTATGACAATAACGACTACACCACGGGCAGATAAACAAAGGTAAGTGTTTATTTATTCACAGATTTAACTCCAATGAATATTTTTCAAGCTTGAAACAGTTTAATTCATGACTTGGAGGAAAAAAAGAGGCAAGTTCATTTGAAAATGATTAATCATATCCTTTAAGAAGTGTTTTGTATTTTTTAGTTTAATTTGTATTTAATGTGGCTCAGGAAGACTTGCATTTAGTAAAATAAATAAAACCATTGTGGCGCTTGTTTTATTAAAAATAAAACTTTTAGGATGAGAAATAAAAAGTTTTGACGGGGGCCAAATACTTTTGACTTGTAGTGCATATTTTGCTTTTATTTTATTTTTTACAAGCAATGGTATGGTCACCCAGTGAAGACGCTGATTTCAATTACATACTCTCTTGAGTCTTGCGAGGAGATACTGGCATCATTTTATTGAATATTGGTTAGCTCAAGTAGAGTGGTGTCCAAAACTTCTCTGAGTAATTTGCTTGAGAAATAAGTAGATGAATGGACACCACTCATGCAAATGTGTTGGGTAGGTCCATTCTTGTAAAGTGAACCAATCCACATGCTGTTAATACACTCTTCAATAAAAGAGGTGAGCTTTAGCTCTGCTAGCTTTTCCAAGGAGGCAGCCATGTTACTTTTGGCTTGTACAGGTGAGTGCTGGTTATTGTTATTTTATACATTTCTGTTCATTATCTGCTATTACATTCTGTGAATATCTGTTGGAATTCATTCATAATACTTGTTAGCTTTGAGTAAATACTTGTTTGCATAAAAAGCAATGGTACAGCTTGAGGCGAGATTGTATGGACATTGGGGCATTCCATGGCTCTCAAGTGGCCAAGTTCATCCCCTGGATAGCGATTGGTTGCTGGTCCAGTGAATGGGCATACATTAGCTTGCTTAAGATGTTACAGTCTATGGTATTGGGTTACCGCCCATTATATTTTTTGTCTGCCAGCTGGATGCTAGCCAGGGCTGTTGAAACGGTAAGTGTTGTTCTTGTTTATTCTGCACGTTAGAGTAGTGACTTCTACAAATATCATTAAATCTAATTAAAGAAAATGGTTTAACAGTAAAAAGGTAAGAAGCAATTGATTTCCAACTGAAATTATTACTAATACACACTGTATGGATGATTTAGTGCTTTTTGCAAATACGCCTGTTCAATTTGAGTCTCTGCTGAATTTCAGGATTATAGTAATGGATTATAGAACAGGAAAAAGGCTGGGAGTGAAAGTGATATTCACAGCACAAATTCACATGCCTATGATAAATAGGGATTACTTTCCAAAATAGTACGTCTCATGACCGCTAGGTGGCGTCACCAAAGTAGCATTATAAAATGCACATCAAAGTCGAAATTTTTTTTTTTCATTTTTCACTCAACAGCCAGAAAAAACGCATGTGAGCATTTAACTGAGTGCAAAGAAATGATTTATGTTGAATTGAATTATTACTATTACATAGCTGTACTTGGAACCATTTGATTATTTGTGAATCAATTAATAATGTTGAATTACTAGTGTTCAATAGCAATACTTAAATCATTTAACTGTATACAAATAAAACAATTAGTTTTTGATTTTAAGAATTGCAATGTTTTTACTATGTGCAAATTAATGAGCTTTGGTTCATTTAAAAATTGTTTACCTTCAAAACTTATTGTTTATAATTCATATAGATTTAATATACATGTATAAAGAGGATTTAGCATTTAATAATGTATAAATGTTGATATGCCATAAAACTGAAGCAAATCAAGTCATATATATTTAATATATGAGTAAAACAGATGAATTAGATATATTGTTCCAAGAACAAAATGTCCCAAGAGTTTTGAGAAAGGAAAAATATCTTGTTTTTTTTTTTTAGGTTTTCATGGCAAAGTAAAATAAAGAATTCACTGTAGTTGGATTTGAAGGTTTCTATTCTGTTCAATGAACAGAAATGAATGTAAAACGTGACCATTCTGTCTCTTCACAATTGTAATCAAATTAAAATCTGAGCTGAGATTATTCTTTAAATTAAAGCAACTAATGCTTTATATGTGGTGGGATTGAAAGGGAATTTTTTAAACAAATAATCATACCAATTTATGAAAACAAGGAATGAACACTGTTCATTCAGAATCCCTCAAGAGAAAGGGTTCTTTAAAAGAAACCCACAGTAATTATTTATTAAAAAGATCAAAGTTTTATTCATCGCTTCACCAACTACAGCCCAGTTGGTTGGGGCTGTAGAATACAGTGATTGCATCTTTGCAGAGGGGTAAGATTCCCCCCAACAAGTGTCCTGGAAATGATACTGTTAAAAACAAATAACTCAGACTATAACACTCTGGATACGGAGACGCCTTTTCACACCCATCCTTCTTACACTCTCATATAAACCAATTTGACCGTTTGTTTACTTCCGGTCCTAGCAAAACCACTCTTTTCTAGAGAGTATCAGGGGAGGTCACTTGCATGGCTTAATAGTTCTTCCCCCTTTTTCTTTTCATTTCTGTTGGGCATAAGTTCTGCAAAAGAAAGTAGGAGAGTGTAGCAACATTAAACAGAGGATTCTTTCGGCTCAGACATGAACCCCAGGATCTTAAAGGAAGGCACTCCTTTCTTTGTCAAGGAGTCGGCAATTTGTGTGTTAGTACCCAAGAGATCTCTGCAATTTCTTTTCCTTCGTGCATCTCTCTGAAAATAGCCATCTCCATGCGAAGCCTCTGTTGATTGTAACATTGTAACTTTTATTAGGGTCTATCTTTTTTTTTTCTTCTACTATTTAAATCTTCTTCACTGTCACTGGAATCAAAATGAAACTGTGTGACATTCATATCGTTTAGCAAAGTTGTATTTGCATCTTTGTTGAAGAAAGAAGAATGGATTTTATTTCTGTAGCCGAAACAATTACATGAGGGTTTTTCTTGAAAGTTGAACCTGGACTTTTTCCAAGCAATTTCTTCTTTGCAGAACGTTGTGCATGGCAAATAACTTTTGCAACCGAATCCTCTTTATTCTGATTCTCTTTCTCATTCATAGTTTCACTTAGTTTGTCATCAACTTCACCATCATATTGTCTTCAAGAAATATATGCTTTTCCTGGAGTACAAATTGTTTCTCTTCTTTGAACATCAGGAGATAAAAAGTTACGTTCTAGAGTAAGTAATTTCATTCCATTCTTGCAGATTTTTGCTGATCTAGGATTATTGAGATCAACAAGCTGACTCTGCGCTAATGGCTTTCTGTTTGTATGCTTGGCCTTGATTCATTCCTTGGGTGCCAGCTTATACAAAGACTTTTGAGAAATCCCAGAATTTGAACCACTGGTTACCGATGCCATATTTAGTCTTCTCATACCAAATGCATAGCTCACAAGAATTTGGGAGTGTCTTCAAAATTTTTATAAATTCAGGATCTGTCACTCCTGCTTTTTTAACTAAGTCACACAATTTCTTACTACTAGGATGACTAAATTGTTTATGTAACTTTGTTGCAATTTTAATTTTTTCTGTCGTATTTTTAGAGGGGATTTCTTTAATAAAAAGTATGTGTTTGAACTTACATTTGTCTGGTTGAGGTTTGGTAATAGGAATGTAGTAATATCCAGACGATGTGCAGCTTCATGGAATTTTCTTTTTTAACATCGTAACAGTGTTATCTTCAAAATTGAGGCAAGTTACAGCCCTTTTCATGGGATCTTTACCCAAGAGAAGTGGAATGTCTGAGTCCACAACATGAGTGATAATACTGACTTCAATATCAACGATAACACATGGTAGAATCACCTTGTAGAGTGAGTTCAGTTTATTTCCATCGCCGAATTTAAAAGTTCTCACTCCTTTGGTTTTTACTGTTTTTTTCTTTTGTGCATCCGTTAATGTTTCAAGAAAACATTTATACCATTTTGTTCCACAAACGGTGCTGGATGCACCACTATCTAGAACCGCAGAGCCAAGCGTCTCCCCCCCATGTCCCCGCTGTTCTTACGTTTCTATTGACTAATAAGTACCACGTGGGCCACAGAAAAATCTTCCTCTATTTCGACGCCATCTTTATTCCTGCTACTATGAACGTAAGGACAACCATAAAACCAGTGAAACCTGCATCCACAATTAAAACATACTGTAATGTTACCTGCTCGGTCCTGCGGGTTTAATTTCTTTTGGTTAGTGGAGCGTGTTTTATTCTTATATCCCTGTCGTCTTCCAGCGCGGTTTATCTTTTCTCGCGAATTATTAAAATGCGAATCACGTTGATATGAGGAGCGGCCATTATATACTTCAGTAGGGTCCATTTGGTTATTTTCTGTATAGTTAACAATATCCATTTCGTTTTTTACCATGACAGGTGAAGTATTGGGTGATGAATCGCTAGAAGATTATCCATGCATAATCTTCCGTAACTGTTCTGATATGGAAGATAGCGTTAACTCGCTGACAGTAGCCTTGACCAATTTTTCGTAATCCTTGGTGATATTGGCACTCTTTAGTGCTCTGAATGTGAGTACAGGTTCTGGTAAAAGAATGTTAGAGTCTTTTAATTTGGCGACAAGTCGGCCAAATTCAATCAGAAAATCTGCTAATTGTAACAATATTGGTCTGTGGCGTGGTACATGAAGGGTTAAACAAAAAGTTGAACAGCCAAATATAATTGCCGAGAAGTGTAAAATTGAAGTTCTGGGAAAAGAACTTTTGACAATGGCCAGTTAAAAGATAAACCTCAGAGGCGAACAAGTACAAACGGAAATTGAGGAAGAAAAAGATGTTTTAAGAAATGAGTGATATCCTGAGACAATTCCCAAGCCTGAAAAAAAGTGAAAATTAGAACTCGACAATCAGGAAAGATAACCCTGTGACTAGCACCTGATCCGCAGTGACATGGGAGATACCCCAGATAAAAGATAAACCTCAGAGGCGAACAGGTACAAACGGAGGAAGAAAAAAAGGTTGAGAAGCAAACCAAGGAATCTTTGTTGATGTTAGGAAGGCTATCTGGCTTTTGATGAAAACACTGCAACTAATGAGGTGAGGTAATTTTCCGGAATTACTTATCGGTGCTGAAAAGGGAATTATCAATTAGTCTGGGATGAAGACCAGCCCTTCCTCCCATGCAGGTTGAAACCAGTTCCATCAAAAAGGTGACAGTCGAGCATATTTGGGCATAAGGGGAGGAATCTCCAGCTTGACGTCATAAGCAGTAAAATGAGAGGAACTGTGCTGGTAGGAGAAAAGCTATCCTCCTGTATTCCTCATCACGAGTGTAGTGAGAGGAGCGACTTAATGGAAGAAGTGGAAAAGGGGTTGGACCCTTTCTGATGACAAGAATTGAAACAAAGACATAACGGATGTCTGATGAGTTAAAAATGACGTTATGGAGATCACCCCTGCCTCAGTCAGAACCTACCCCAGAATATTAGCAATTATTATATAAACAAACTGATTTTTGAACTCAGCAGTTGGTGGCAGTAAGCGGAGCAGTTGGGATCAAACGAAGCAGACAAAGACCAGGCAGGGACCAACAGATTGGAATTGTGCTTCGTGCTGCCAACTCATATCACCAGTCCGCCGCTAAGACGGATAATTGTTAAGAAGTCTTAACCCTCGCCAGACCGAAACTAACACTTTTGGAAATGGTAGAAATTGCAAGTATTTGATGTAGATTATTAGTTTTTGTAATTACCGACTTCATTTGGTATGAGATTATCGAATTATGCTAAGGATTATTAGTGAACTGACAACATAACTATAAGTCCCAACGAGAAAACATTAATCAATCTAAAATTTTAGTGTTCATATTGCTAAAAGGGATACAATCCAAACAACAAAAGACATTTTCTTTCTTTTCAAAAATAAAAAACGTATTTGTACAGCAAAGACATTATTTTCGCTGACAAGATAAAATTATGATGGAATATCTTTTTTTAAAAAATCTACCAAAGAATTTTATCTTCTTTTGAGTTTAAAACTATCTGGAATCAAAGATATATTTTTTCGATAACTGATTTAATCAATTCAAGATTTCTGAATGCTCACTTGTATTTTATAATATTTGTGAATTGGTTTATTTTGCAAATGAAAACTGTTTCTATATAGTTTTCTACTTTTGAAGTTTATATAAAAATTAATACATTCAGTTTTATGAATATTAAAGAAGGAAAAACATTTTTATAAGAAGACATGATTCTAACAAAATGCTGACCTGACTCGCTACAATCCAATGGGAAATTAGTATTCCTATTTTTGCCTGATAATGAACTATTGAATTAAATTGATTTCTTGAAGATTCATTTTATTGTTTATTTGTCATGTTGGTGAATATCGCGCATGCGCAGTAAAGTCGGAAGAAAAGGAAGTCACCTGTCGAGCACGTTTCATCAGAATCTATCGTCCGACATTCCACAGATTATTTTTAGGCCGTATATAAAAACTGTTTGTCTTTCTTAGCCACAAAAACTTGATAAAAGTTTAAATCTTCAAAATCAACTTTGTTTCACAATAGAAAAATTATTGTGTATTATTATTTTGCACATTTTTGAAATTTTCTGCATGAGCAGAAAAACATCGGTAAGTGTTTATTTAACTATTTAATAATAGAATCAGTGTGTTCACTTTAGTCTCTAATATTAAAATAGTTTTTTTTTTCTTTCTGCAATGATTTTAAAATGTAAATTAAGATATCAAAATTTTCTTTCTGACGATAAATTTTTCTATTGATCATCGTATTATTGATTATATGAGTGTTTATTGAAATCACGCTATCATTATTTATAATAAAGTTTAAATAAATTATTTAATTCTCTTCTAAATATGTTTTAATCATTTAAAAAAAAAAGAAAGAAAAATTTTATGTAAATATTATTTGTATGAATATGTAAAATCATGGACAATTTTTAGTTCTTAAAAAATATCTCTTCTTGCTGATGACCAAAATTTGAATATTTGATGCTTCTACATATGTGGTAATTTAAATACCGAATTACAATAAACCTTGCTGGGCGTCTAAGTGTTGTAATGGTTAGCAAACTAGACTAGCAAACCCTCACGAGTGAATTCAAGTTTTATTGGATGCCCCATTGATACGGCGATGTGTCTCATCTAAGCCTAAGAAGATTAGTAAATTACTACAAGAAACCTTGCTGTACTATTTTGATAAACAGTTCAATTAATTTACTTAGAGATTGTATCAACCATTGTAGGTTATTTAATGCCAAATCCTCTTTATACATATATATATATATGATTGGTAAACCCATTTTGTTCATAACATTTTAAAGTGACCCTGAGTGTTTTATTTCACACAGTCAAATGGTTTCAAGCATTTCTATCAAACACAAATAATTCTATTTATTATTAATGATTTGTTTGCACCGAGGGAAGTGGTTTTAAGTATTGCTATTCAACATTACTCCTTCATTTACATGCAGATAATTGGTTCCAATTCTTGTCATGTATCACTAACAATTCAATGAAGCATTACTTATTTGTATAGACACTGTTAAATATTGAAACTGTTCTATTTCAAACAATTCAATTTAGCATACATCATTTATTTACACAGTTTAAAGGTCAAACAGTCCTACTTGACATATTAATGGGACCCAATCAGGTGCTACTAGTCCGGGCCAGAGTAAACATGGGAGCAATGACATTGAAGGGGTACTCCAAAGGTCAGAATTACTGGACCCTCACCATCAGATTGTATTATCCTGAAAAGTTGTTGGGGGATTCTTACCTCTCTGCAGAGATGCAACCAGTGTATTCTGCTGCCTCAGTTAACTTGGCTAATGTGTTGTAGAGAAATTGCTTTTTTTTTTTATTCAAAAGTCATTATAATAAAGAATTTCCAGAAATCCTTATGGTTCATTTGGCTGGAGGTGCTGCAGAATACACCAACTGCATCTCTGCAGAGGGGTAAGACTCCCTCAATGAGTGTCCTGTTTATGACACTAAACAATCCAGTAATGCTGGAGCTTTGGGGAATGTGCATTACCCGTTCATTGCCATCACTCCCAGGTCCACTCTGTCCCAGAGTGCTAGCACCTGATAAGAGTCCTATCTAAACTGTAGTTTGAGTTTACTGTTTTTTGCATTTACACTGAGTATTTATGCTAAACTGAATTGTTTAAAATAGAACTGTTTTGACATTTAAACTGCGTACTTTGGCTAAACTGAATTGCTTGAAATAGAACTGTTTTGGCATCTAAACCGTGTTATCTGAAATAAAACTGTTTTGACATTAATTCTGTGTATTACCCAGTTGGCTGGAGTTGGAGAGTACACTGACTTCTTCTCTGCAGAGGAGTAAGACCCTCCCTCCCCCAATGAGTGTCCTGATATGACAGTAAACAGTCTGATTGTGAGGATCCAATGATGCTGGAGCTTTAGGGAATGTGGAGCACCCTTTCATTGCCATTGTTCCCAGGTACACTCTGGCCCGGAATGGTAGCATCTGATAGGACACAATCTATGGGTTAAATTGACTGCTCATTTTGGTGCTAGGAAGAATGTTTAACCATTTCCTATTCTCCAAGTTCTAATAATTGTATTAGTTGATCCATTGATACACAAACACTGAATAAACATAAGGAAAGACCAGATAAATTCCTATAAACAATCAAAAATTTCAGTTGGTACCTTAAATAGTATAAACAATTTTACAACAATTAACTTGTCCCAAAACAAAAATTTGCTCATATAAAAGAAATTTGCATAAAATTAAAATTTTGGCAAAAGTAAAAATTGTTGTATTTCATTGTATTCCATTTATTGAAAATTAATATTTAAAATTTCATTGATAACTTAATATGAACGACATGATATCTTACAGTTCATTAAAATGACAAACAATATAATTATATCATTGTAATGAAATTATTAATATCATATTTTTAAATGTTATCTCTTGTTTATTTGCAGATTTCAGATGTAGAAGAGAATTTCAAACTGGTGTGAAATAATACTTGTACAAAAAAGTAATTTTTCAAAGTTTGATAGATTTCACCTTTAAGAAAAACATTCTTTATTTGAAGCAAGTTTTCACTTCAGCATTTTTAATAGATTGATATTTGTAAATAAACATGAAAAAAGACAATAAAAATAAATGCTACTCTTGTGAAGTGTGTGGATCAACATTTTCAAGAAACTCAAATCTAAAAACCCACATGCGAATACACATAGAAGAGAAACCATTTTCTTGTGAAGTGTGTGGATCACCATTCTACATGAAGTCCCATTTAAAAACACACATGCGAATACACGCAAGAGAGAAAAAATATTCTTGTAAAGTTTGTAGCTGTGCTTTTTCACGGAATTTCAACTTAAAAAGGCATATGCGAGTACATACTGGAGAGAAACCGTATTCTTGTAAAGTTTGTGGATCATCATTTTCAGAAAATTCTAGTTTAAGAATCCACATGCGAATACACACAGGTGAGAAACCATTTTCTTGTGAAATATGTGGTTCAGCATTTGCAGAGAATTCAAAATTAAAAGAGCACATGCGAATACACACAGGAGAGAAACCATATTCTTGTGAAGTTTGTGGTTCATCATTTTCTCGAAATTCCACCTTAAATAGACACATGCAAATACACAGTGGTGAGAAACCATTTTCTTGTGAAATATGTGGATCAGCATTTTCAGTAAGTTCAACTTTAAAAAGGCACATGCGAATACACACAGGAGAGAAACCATTTTCTTGTGATATGTGTGGATCAACATTCTCCATGAATTCCCATTTAAAAACCCACATGCGAATACACACAGGAGAGAAACCATATTCTTGTGAAGTTTGTGGTTCATCATTTTCTCGAAATTCCACCTTAAATAGACACATGCAAGTACACACTAGTGAGAAATCATTTTCTTGTGAAATATGTGGATCAGCATTTTCAGCAAGTTCAGGTTTAAAAAATCACATGCGAGTACACACTGGAGAGAAGCCATTTTCTTGTGAAGTTTGTGGCCGTGCTTTCTCACAGAATGTCAATTTAAAAAGGCATAAGCAAATACATACAGGAAAGAAAGCCCATTCTTGTGAAGTTTGTGGATCGGCATATTCAGATAATTCCAATTTAAGAATCCACATGCGAATACACACAGGTGAGAAACCATTTTCTTGTGAAATGTGTGAATCTGCATTTTCAAGGAATTCCCATTTAAAAATTCACATGCGAATACACACAAGAGAGAAAAAATATTCTTGTGAAGTTTGTGGTTTATCATTTTCTGAAAATTCCACCTTAAATAGACACATGCAAATACACACTGGTGAGAAACCATTTTCTTGTGAAATATGTGGATCAGCATTTTCAGTAAGATCAACTTTAAAAAACCACATGCGACTACATAAAGGAGAGAGACCATTTTCTTGTGATGTGTGTGGATCAGCATTCTCCGCAAATTCCCATTTAAAAACCCACCTGCGAATACACACAAGAGAGAAATCATATTCTTGTGAAGTGTGTAACTCTTCATTTTATGATAATTCCAAATTAAATAGACACATGCAAGTACACACTGGTGAGAAACCATTTTCTTGTGAAATATGTGGATCAGCATTTTCAGGAAGTTCAGGTTTAAAAAATCACATGCGAGTACATACTGGAGAGAAGCCATTTTCTTGTAAAATTTGTGGCTGTGCTTTTGCACGGAAAGTCAACTTAAAAAGGCATATACGAGTACATACACGAGAGAAAGCCTATTCTTGTGAAGTTTGTGGATCAGCATTTTCAGAAAATTCCAGTTTAAGAATCCACATGCGAACACACACAGGTGAGAATCCATTTTCTTGTGAAATATGTGGTTCAGCATTTTCTGTGAGTTCTAAGTTAAAAATGCATATGCGAATACACACAGGGGAGAAGCCATTTTCTTGTGAAGTTTGTGGCTGTAGATTTTCACTGAATGCCAACTTAAAAAGACATATGCGAATACATACTAAAGAGAAACCCTAATCTTTTCAAGTGTGTGGGTCAACATTTTCAGAGAATTCCTATTTAAAAAAACACATCCAATTACATGCAGATGAGAAATGATTTTCTTGTCAAGTATGTGGTTCATTATTTCTAAATATTCCCGCTTGAAAAATGCACTTGCAAATACCTACATACAGGAGATTAACTGTTTTTTTTCTTTAGTATATTGATGTGCATATTTTGGCACATCTTGGTTTAATAAGCGCATATCAATACCTGCAGGAGTTTAAAGATTTTCTTCTGAAGTGTGTCAATTACTATTTTAGAAAAATTGCATTTAAAAGAAAATACATGCAAATACTCTCTGAAACGAATGGTGTGGAGAATTATTTTTGTTTCCTGATGTCATGTTACTGAAGAGCTCTAGTTTAAGGGAGATAACTTCAATCTATTACAGTGATGACATGAAAATGAGACAAAATATAATAAACCAAAATCACTGATTTCATGTTTAAACACAGATTGTTTGAAAGAGGAACTTCTATGAAATCATTCATATTTCTTCAATGTTGTAGAAAACATCCAAGAACTTGCTATTGTTTACAATGGTAAAAAACAATTTTCTTTTTTTTTTATACTTTATGACAGATGTATCATCTTTCTTTCTTTATGTGTTTTACTGCTCATTGGTTCTATCTTCTTTGTCCATAGCTAACACATTTAAAAGTCTTTCATTATTCTTTATTAATGTTTCTGTTGTGACAAGACAGGTAGCATTCCTTTCCGTTTGTGTTGGTGCCACTCAGATGAACCACTAGATGAATCACTGGTGATGAGTAGTTTGGCCCTTAGAATTCAAAATGAGTAGTTTGGCCCTTAGAATTCAAAATGAGTAATTTGGCTCTTAGAATTGAAAATGTTTTTTCCCCTAGAAGTTTTATAGTTTTTTGTTACACTTAAGTGATAGAGACCGTGGTTTGAAAAAAAAAGATTTTTTTCCTGTGTGTAAATAGAATTTGTACTTGTACCGGAGTGAGCTGAGTCGGCTGAATTAAAACTGTTGGATGAAGCCAAATAGCTTGAAATAGAAATGTTTTTGACAATTAAACCATGTACTTATGCGGGACTGGTTTGTATGAAATGGAACTATTTGCAAAAAAAAAAAAAATGGATAAATGAAAAGAAATTAAAGCGGATGCATATAAGAATAAGGGGAAACATTTTTAAAAAGGAAATGAAAGTAAGGTTCGCTAAAAGAAAAAAAATAGCGGTATTAGTTTCAAACCGACTGGTCAATGTAGAATAGAACTGAGTGTGGGATGCGGGTGAATTGAGAACTCCCACCATTAAAAAAAAAAGAAAAAAAAAGAAAAAATTTTTTTGAGAAAGAGAGAGAGAGAGGAGTAGTAACAGATAAAGAAAGTTTAAAAAAAAAGGAAAATGAAAAAAAATGAAAAAAAGAGAAGAGTAGAAAAAAAGAGGAATGAAAAAGACAAAGAGAATGAAAGGAAAAAAAGAGATTGTTCGGGTAAGGAATATTTTTGTCATTGCATCCATGCCTATCTCGTTTTAAAAAAAAAAAAGTGTAAAATGTTGGATTTTAAAAAGAAAGGAAGAAAGTTTTTTTTGCGGGATTAGAAAAACCCCCCAGTTCTTTGTTTGAACAGTTAGCACCAGCCTTGACCCTGGTAGAGTGAAGAGGGCAAAGTGGACAGGAGAGAAGAAAAGAAAGAGGCCAAGAGAAAGGGTGGAGGGGGCAGGGATCCCAAGAGAAAGATAGAAAGAAAAAAAGGATAGAAAAGAGAGGCAAGACAGGTAGTGGGTATGTGACAAAGGTTCCTTAAAAATGATTTTTTTTATATATTTATTGGCTGTTTAATTGATTTCTTTTTTTGTTGGTGTGTGAATTATTTTTTTGTTGTTTAGTTAGAGTGTGGATTATTATTCTTTTTGTTATGCTTTACTTTGTTTTAGTTGATTTTTGGGGTTGAGTTTGCTACGTCATTTGCTTTGTTTTTTGTTTTTTACCTTCATGGATTTTCTTGTTTTTTTTTTTTAAGTTGGCACTTCTTCTCTTCATGTGGTCATGTCCCTTCTGGCGATAGGTTGCACCACGCCTCTGTTTCGAGATTGGGTATCGGGAGGCAAGTGAATTATGCAATTGACAATGTTGGAAGGGAGGAAGCCTATGTAACAAGTTTTGATGAATGTTATACTTTGAAGAAACGGTTAACGACGGGGTTGGGAGGAGGATGCCTGGGCATGGGGCATTGTCTGGTTGCTCCCCACTCTGGCTGGTCATGGTGAGCCAATCTGGGAGACAGCATCAATTGTTTTTAATATATATATGTACCCTTTTAAAAATCCATGGAAATTAAAGGCAAGGTGCTGGAATGGTGAAAAGTGTTCCCTAGCTCAACTGTTACTGGGTTGGAATTACGGGGCCAGGGGCCACATATGCTGGGACCCCACAAGAGGTTTTCTCCCGATGCAACACATAGAAAACTACTGAGATTGATGATGCTCACAATTGCAGGAAGCCCTCTGGATATAGAGTATTGTTGGGGGTGGTATGAAAAATGGAAGTGTTTTAAAAGTCCTCCAAAGTTTCTGGATATGGGGGTGGGTTGAAAAGTTCCCCTGAAATTGAGTATTTTTTGGGGAGTGGGCAAAATAGAGGTGTTTAAAAGTCCTCTGAGATGAAATATTGCAGCAAGGTGGTGAGGGTCAGATATGTTTAGACCCCTGAGGGTGTTTAAGTTTTGAGTTAGCATTTGGCTTCCTGAGGGGACCATAATATTCTTGACCCACAAAGAGAGATGTAGAAGGCAGGTCAATAGTCCTTCTCGACAATTTGGTTGAGGGTGGTCAAAAGCTTGCCTTGTGAGTGATTTCAAGGAGTGAAGGAGCATGCCATCCCAGCACATTGTGGTTTCGGTGTAATTTTGTGTAGCAACCTCTATTGCATGTGTTTTTGTGGATGAAACAATGAGGGCTCCGGTTGAATGGTGTGACACCTTGCATGGTGACAGTTATGCCTCTGTTGTATATTTTCTTTTTTTATGTTGTGTAATTTATTGTGAATAAATGACATGGGTAAGGAGGGGAGGAGTGTGACATGATGGGTAGCATTCGTTTCCAATTATGTTGGTGCCACTCAGAGGATCTCTGTGTCTGATTTGGCGCGAAACCCACACAAAGGGCCTGAGGATGAGACCAGAAGTGGAGGAGGGAAGGAAGGTCCCAGAAAAGACAGAGAGAGTCAGTTGACAAAGAAGGGCTGAAAAGAACAGTCGGCTTGAGATAGCTGTCCAGAGAAGGACACAGTCAGCAGAAAGAGGCTGTGAGAAGATAGAAGCAGGGCAGAGAAGACAGTCAAGAGATGAGTCAGCATTCCTAGTGGCTTTGTGGAAGTTTTGAACAAATATTCACCCATGATAGCCTGCAAATACACGGACAGCTGCACAAAATTGTCACATAGACTCCCTCCTTCTTGCACTTGGAGCTGACCCAAGTTCGTATTTTTTCGTTTGTTCTTTTCCTCCACCTTCTCGGTTGTGTTTTGTGTATCTGTAAAGAAGACTGTAATGCCCCTGGTCGGAAATGAGAGAAGCCACTAGATGATCTGATCTAATGGCCATTAGTGGTTTAAGGGAGCTGATATAGGGGTATTGGCACACTGTTAAGGAAGATAAGCATAGAAGAGAAAGAGTATGACTGTTGCCCATTGAAATTCATGTCTTGTCTCAAAGAAAGAATAAAGGGGTAAATTGATTTAAGGTGGAAAAGAGAATGAATGAGTAAAAAACTGACTGTTAATTTGTGAATTTGGTCCTTGTTCAATTATCATCTTCCACAGTGAAGGGTGAATGTATGTAGCTATTTAAAGACTTATTTCAACTAAATATTATTATGTTTACAAAGCCGTGTTCTCTTCTGTTTATTGGTGTTTGATTTTTTTTTACTTTCTTGATTGTGCAGTCTCATCTGTCCTTTCATCGACTGGCAATTTTGATTAGCCATTGATCTGTCGTCTGGATCAAAAGCACAACATGGACACATAAGCAGATCAATCATGCCATTTGATGACATAAACACTCAAGCTGAACAGTCAGGGGACTGAAACCAGAATCAACTCAGTGTTTGGAGAAGGCGGCTGTACTGCCACATTACTATCTAAATCTATGCATCCCTTTCTTTTTTATATATATATATATCTCATTCTGTTCTTACTTATTTTATAGAATGTGTGGATTCATATCTTGAAATGTTTACAGTTTAAAAAAACACATGTAAAAAGCACAGTTAGTACAGCCATTTCAAGGACTAATAGTCTATAAAAATTTAAAGTAAAAAGTGTTCATTTTTATTTGATGTACATAAACTAAAAAATCTGATGGTGAAGTTTCAGTAATGCTGGAGCTTTGGAAAAGGTGGAGTACCCCTTCATTGCCATCACTCCCAGGTCCACTCTGTCCCAGAGTTGTAGCTGCTAAGATCCTATCTATGGGTCAAATAGAACTAAACTGTGTACTTATGTTAAACTGAATTGCTTGAAATAGAATTGTGCTCAACTGAATTGATTGAAATAGAACTGTTTTTGTATGCTAAACTTCTGGGAAATAGAAGTGTTTCTATGTAAAAAAAAATGGATTTGGCATTAAATAACCTACAGTGATTGATTTGCTATAAAACCAAATTAAAAAAAAGCCAGCATTATTTTGGCAAAGACAAGAGCTAAAAATTACTGTATAGTAGCAGTCAGTCCTTTAAACGTCTTTGTCTCAAATGTTATCACATTTCGCTCTAGACATGCTACTGTCACAAGACGAGATCTTGCCTTGATTTGAAAAAACAAAAAGAAAAGAAGAAAAGAAAAAAAAACGAAAGTTACCACTTCGAGTTCTCAACTCAAAATGAAAAGTTAGTCGCTCACGCATCGGCTCCGCGCAGAACTTCCGTTTGCGATAAATTAACAAAAAAAAAAATACATTAATAAATATCCAATCGGAACGCTTCCCGCGGGGCACAAAAATTGCCGTTTCTGAGCCTACGAAAAATATATAAATAGACGGACCAGATAATTATCAGTTAGACTTGTTCCTTCACACGACTCGTGTTAAAGATTCTTCGCCACCGTCCGGCGCCTGTCATCCGATACATCAAACGATCGCCGCCGTTAGGAATGCTGCCCTTGTTTCCAAGAAAACCATCCCTTCACCACGAGACAAGTACAGTACATGAACTTTGTAACTACTACCACTGAATTCATTCTTTAACTGTGAACATATTTCTCCATTCTACTCTCTGTACTTAATCTATTTATAAAAATTTTCTATAACATCATTACTGTGTTATTGTGAGTACCTATACGTTCTTTGTTTTGCAACCATACGCATTTCTCGCCTACAACATTCATATTATAGATATCAACAACTCAGAATATAACACTACTAACCAGCTTTTCTACCTCCATATAGAACTTTATGTAACTCATCTGTATCCTGACTGATAACAAGCTAGGGTCCTGTTAAAATATGTGAAGATCTGGCCTCACTATCACTGAGTCAAATTCCATTGTACTGTCTACAGTTAAACACTCTCGTATGCTTGTGAGACAGGTTTAAGAGATAATACTAATCAATTTTATGTTTTGTTTGAAAATGTTTTAGAATAAGTTGTTATTAAGAAAGCTTGAAAAATACAAAAAAAAAAAAAAAAAAAAGGAAATATGTGACTATAAATTAATTTATATTGTATTAGATTTTGAATCATGTCTGCTAAGTGATTTTCATCTTTAAAAACTAAGTTCTACCAAAACTCTCAGCAAGATTGTCAAAGTTAAAATCTAACACTTTTGCAAATGGTAGAAATTGCAAGTATTTGATGTAGATTATTAGTTTTTGTAATTACCGACGTCATTTGGTATGAGATTATCGAATTATGCAAAGGATTATGAGTGAACTGACAACATAACCATAAGTCCCAACGAGAAAACATTAATAAATCTAAGATATAATTGTTCATGATGCTAAAAGGGAGACAATCCAAACAACAAAAGAACAAAAAACATTTTCTTTCTTTTTGAAAATAAAAAACCTATTTGCACAGCAAAGACATTATTTGCGCTGTCAAGATAAAATTACGATGAAATATCTTTAAAAAAATCTACCAAAGAATTTTATCTTCTTTTGAGTTTAAAACTATCTGGAATCAAAGATATATTTTTTCGATAACTGATTTAATCAATTCGAGATTTCTGAATGTTCACTTGTATTTCATAATATTTGTGAATTTGGTTCATTTTGCGAATGAAAACTGTTTCTAGAGAGTTTTCTACTTTTGAAGTTTACATAAAAATTAATACATTCAGTTTTATGAATGTTAAAGAAGGAAAAACACGATATAAGATTGTTTTAAATTTTGTAAAAAGTCCTGATTCCAACAAAATGCTGACCTGACTCACATCAATCCAAAATGAAATTAATATTCCTATTTTTGCCTAAGAATAAAATATTGAATAAAATTGATTTCTTGAAGGTTCATTTTATTGTTTACAAATTATAAAAGGTTGGTGAACATTGCGCATGCGCAGTAAAGTCGGAAGTAAAGGATTTGACCTGTCGAGCACGCTTCATCAGAATCTATCGTCTGACCTTCTACAGATTATTTTAGGCCGTATATCAAAACTGTTTATCTTTCTCAGCCACAAAAACTTGATAAAATTTTAAATTGTGAAAATCAAGTTAGTTTCACGATAGGAAAATTATTGTGTATTATTATTTTGCAGATTTTTGAAATTTTCTGCATGAGAAGAAAAACATCGGTAAGTGTTTATTTAACTATTTAAAAATAGAATCAGTGTGTTTGGCAATGATATTGAAATATCAAAAATTGCTTTCTCGCATTAAATGTAATAATAGAATCAGTGTGTTCACTTGAGTCTCTAATATTTTGTTTTCTTTCTGCAGTTGTTTGGCAATGATTTTAAAATGTAAATTAAAATATGAAAAATATCTTTCTCAAGTTAAATTTTTCTATTAATCTTAATCATCATAGTATTGATTATATGAGTGTTTATTGAAATCACGCTATCATTATTTATAATAAAGTTTAAATGAATTATTTAATTCTCTTCTAAATATGTTTTAATCATTTAAAAAAAAGAAAGAAAAATTTTATGTAAATATTATTTGTATGAATATGTAAAATCATGGACAATTTTTAGTTCTTAAAAAATATCTCTTCTTGCTGATGACCAAAATTTTAATATTTGATGCTTCTACATATGTGGTAATTTAAATACCGAATTACAATAAACCTTGCTGGGCGCCTAAGTGTTGTAATGGTTAGCAAACTAGACTAGCAAACACTCACGAGTGAATTCAAGTTTTATTGGATGCCCCATTGATACGGTGATGTGCCTCATCTAAGCCTAAGAAGATTAGTAAATTACTACAATAAACCTTGCTGTACTATTTTGATGAACAGTTCAATTAATTTACTTAGAGATTGTATCAACCATTGTAGGTTATTCAATGCCAAATCCTCTTTATACATATATATATATATGATTTGTAAATACATTTTGTTCATAACATTTTCAAGTGAGCCTGAGTGTTTTATTTCACAGTCAAATGATTTCAAGCATTTCTATCAAATACAAGTAATTCTGTTTATTATTAATGATTTGTTTGCACTGAGGGAAGTGGTTTTAAGTATTGCTATTCAACATTACTCCTTCATTTACATGCAGATAAATGGTTCCAATTCTTGTCATGTATCACTAACAATTCAATGAAGCATTACTTATTTGTATAGACACTGTTAAATATTGAAACTATTCTATTTCAAACAATTCAATTTAGCATACATCATTTATTGACACTGTGTAAAGGTCAAACACTTTATTTAACCTATTAATGGGGCCCTATTAGATTCAACAAGTCTCGGCCAGAGTAGACCTGAGAGCAATGACAATGAAGGGGTACTCCAAATTCCAGAAAGGTTAGAATTACTGGACCCTCACCATCAGATTGTCTTATTCAGAAAACTTGTTGGGGGATTCTTACCCCTCTGCAAGGAAGCAGCCAGTGTATTCTGCTGTCCCAGTTGACTCGGCTAAAGTTGTGTTGTAGAGAAATTGCTTTTTTTTTTTATTAAAAAGTTATTATAATAAAGAATTTCTCGAAATCCTTATGGTTCATTTGACTGGAGGAGCTGCTGAATACACCAACTGCATCTCTGCAGAGGGGTAAGACTCCCTCAACGAGTGTCCTGTTTATGACACTAAACAATCTAACGGTGAGGTTCCAGTAATGCTGGAGCTTTGGGGAATGTGCAATATCCCTTCATTGCCCTCACTCCAAGGTCCACTCTATCCCAGAGTGGTAGCACCTGATAATGTTCCTATCTGTGGGTTAAATAAAACTAAACTGTAGTTTGAGTTTACTGTTTTTTGCATATAAACTGCGTATTTAGGCTAAACTGAATTATTTAAAATAGAATTGTTTTGACATCTAAGATTTCACATTTTGTAAACAAAATCTATACTTACACTAAACTGAATTAGCTAGGTTTGAATAAATTGAATATCTTGAAATAGAATTTCTATTTTACGATTAAACTATGTACTTATGCTAAAGTGAATTGTTTGAAATAGAACTGACTGTATGCATAAAAATGGATTTGGCATTAAATAACCTACAAAGGTTTATATGCCCAAAGAAAGCAAACAACCAAACGAAGCCAAAATGAAATAATTCAGCATCCAATGACCTGGAAAGGATTGATACATGATAAAACAACCAACCAACAACAAACCAGAAATTTTTAATTTAGCAGGTTTGAACCTAAGCACAAAACAAAACAAAAAACCCTATAATATTGAGTCGTGTTTTCCAATCTGTTTCTTTCAAGAAATCCCAATAATCATGACCTTCATCTTCCCTAGGACATTTTTATCATATAGCATGTTAGTCAAAAATTTGTATTCGATTGATCTGCAGTTAGGTTGAGAGAGAGAGAGTGGATTACAAAAGAAGAGTGGGCAGAGCAGTGAACATGAAATAACCCCGAGGGTTCAGGTAATAGCAAGAAAAAAAACAAGCTTAAAATAGTGTATTTAAAAAAAAATGAATTGGATAGGGGCTGCAGAAATAAACTCAGACCAAGAAGCGGTAAGGGAAGAATTTTAGACTTCAAGTGGACCCTACCATATGGACCCCGCTGAAAAATCGTCAGAAAATCTTTCTGTTGGTTGTGCTGATAATAAGCTAGTCCCCTCAACACTTTACAAAAGCAGTAATAGATAGCTACTATGCTGAAGAATGAATATGAAGACTCCTATGATAAAGGGAAAAGACTATCAGCCAATCGGAAATAAGATTCGCACATTAAATTGTTTTCTCTCTCATGAACTGTTACATTCGACTGAGAAGTGAAATGTACGATTCTACACACAAAAAAGAATATTTTAATTAAGAGAACATTCCTCTCTTCATATAGTCATTAATATTTGTTTGTTTCTTTTTTTCTGTAATTAATTACTTTATTTTCTATCATAGCCTTCGGTCTTGTTCATCATCTTCCATCTTTAAAGAATGGGGTTTGGCCAAATGTATATCTGCATCCTTTATTTCTTTTTTTCTTATATATGTACAATGGGATCTCAGGGGAATACACTGGATATTTAGGAGGTTGCACGTGGGGACTCCAGGAGGGTGGTTATTCTCCCTGCACCTAAAATTTCCTCTTAACTTATAATACTATGTTTCACATAATTTTAATCAGACTTATTTTGTAGAGAAACTATTTATATCTTTTATGAAAATAGCAAATGTTTCTAACATAATTGGATGAATTCATGGCAGTCATTGGCCAAATGAGTAGAGTGTTCGCCAGTGGCTTAGGAGACCAGGGTTCAATCCCAGGTTGCATCATACCTAAGGCTCGAAAAATTTGTATTTGATGCCACTTCCTTAAGGCTCAGCATTACAAGGTATGGATCAAGGGTAAAGTGGAGCAATCCAGGGAATAGAGTAGTGCCCTCTCGTACACGTCAATGTAATAGCTATTGAAAAGGGACTCTTTGGGTCACCCTTGACTGAGGTTGCCTGCTTTACTAGACCAGGCCATTAGCCTAATGAGTAGAGTGTTCGCCAATAGTCCGGGAGACCAGGGCATAATTCCAGGTTGAATCATACCAAAGACTCAAAAAATGGTACTTAGTGCGGCCTTGCTTAACACTCAGCATTATAAGGATAAAGTGGAGCATTCCAGGGAATTGAGTAGCACCCTGCCTTACATGTCAGTGTAGTAGCTATGGAAAAGGAAGCCTTCTGGCCACCCTCAAGCTTTACTTTTTACTTTTATTATTGACTGCTCATTTTGGTGCTAAGAAGAAGGTTTAACCATTTCCTACACTCCAAGTTCTAATAATTGTATTAATTGATCCAGTGACACACTAACACTGAATGAACGTAAGGAAAGACCAGATGTCCCAAGACAGAAAATCTGCTCACACTAAAGAAATATGCATAAAATCAAAATTTTGACAGAAGTATAAATTGTTACATTTCATTGTATTCCATTTATTGAAAATTAATTTTTAAAATTTCATTGATAACTTAATATGAATGACGTGATATCTTACAGTTCATTAAAATGACAAACAGTATAATTATATCATTGTAATGAAATTATTAATATCATATTTTTAAATGTTATCTCTTGTTTATTTGCAGATTTCAGATGTAGAAGAGAATTTCGAACTGGTGTGAAAAATTAATGTCTACTTGTACTAAAAAGTAATTTTTCAAAGTTTGATAGATTTCACCTTTAAGAAAAACATTCTTTATTTGAAGCAAGTTTTCACTTTCGCATTTTTAATAAAGTGATATATGTAAATAAACATGAAAAAAGACAATAAAAATAAATGCTACTCTTGTGAAGTGTGTGGATCAACATTTTCAAGAAGCTCAAATCTAAAAACGCATGTGCGAATACACATAGAAGAGAAACCATTTTCTTGTGAAGTTTGTGGATCAGCATTCTCCATAAATTCCCAATTAAAAACCCACATGCGAATACACACAAATGAGAAAAAATATACTTGTGAAGTTTGTGGTTGCGCTTTTTTAAAGAATTTCAAATTAAAAAGACATATGCGAATACATACCAGGGATAAACCATTTTCTTGTGAAGTCTGTGGATCAGCATTCACAGAGAATTCAAAATTAACAAAACATATGCGAATACACACGAGAGAGAAACCATATTCTTGTGAAGTCTGTGGTTCATCATTTTCTGAAAATTCCAACTTAAAAAGACACATGCAAGTACACACTGGGGAGAAAACATTTTCGTGTGAAATATGTGGATCAGAATTTTCTGGAAGTTCAGGTTTAAAAAATCACATGCGAGTACACACTGGAGAGAAGCCATTTTCTTGTGAAGTTTGTGGCCGTGCTTTTTCACAGAATGTCAACTTAAAAAGGCATATGCAAATACATACAGGAGAGAAACCCTATTCTTGTGAAGTTTGTGGATCAGCATTTTCAGAAAATTCCAGTTTAAAAATCCACATGCGAATACACACAGGTGAGAAACGATTTTCTTGTGAAATATGTGGGTCAGCATTTTCTGTGAGTTCTATTTTAAAAATGCATATGCGAACACACACAGGGGAGAAGCCATTTTCTTGTGAAATCTGTGGTCGTAGGTTTTCTCAGAATCCCCACTTAAAAAGACATATGCGAATACATACAGGAGAGAAACCCTATTCTTGTGAAGTTTGTGGATCAACATTTTCAGAGAATTCCAACTTAAAAAAACACATCCAATTACATGCATATAAGAAATAATTTTCTTGTCAAGTATATGGTTCATCATTTCCAAATATTTCCACTTTACAAATGCACTAGAAAATACATACAGGAGATTAACTGTTTTTTTTTTCTTTAATGTATTGATATGCATATTTTGGCACATCATTGTTTAATAAGCACATATCAATACCTACAGGAGTTTAAAGATTTTCTTCTGAAGTGTGTCAATCACTATTTTAGAAAAATTACATTTAAAAGAAAATACATGCAAATACACTCTGAAGGGAATGGTGTAGAGAATTATTTTTGTTTCCTGATGTCATGTTACTGAAGAGCTCTAGTTTAAGGGAGATAACTTTCATATATTACATAGATGACATGAAAATGAGACAAAACATTATAAATCAAAATCACTGATTTCATTTTTAAACACAGATTGTTTGAAAGAGGAGCTTTTATGAAATCAACTCTAATTCTACAATGATGTAGAAATTATATCTAAGAATTGTTTCCAATGGGAAAAAACAATTTCCTTTTTTTTTTTAATGTTTTATGACTGATGTATCATCTTTCTTTATGTGTTTTACTGCTCATTGGTTCTATCCTCTTTTTCCGTAGCGAACACATTTAAAAATCTCTCATTATTCTTTATTAATGTTTCTGTTATGGTAGATAAGCAAGAAGAGAAAGTTTTACTGTTGCCCATTGAAATTCATGTCTTGTCTCAAAGAAAGAATAAAGGGGTAAATTGATTTAAGGTGGAAAAGAGAATGAGTAAAAAATTGACTGTTAATTTGTGAATTTGGTCCTTGTTCAATTATCATCTTCCACAGTGAAGGGTGAATGTATGTAGCTATTTAAAGACTTATTTCAACTAAATATTATTATGTTTACAAAGCCGTGTTCTCTTCTGTTTATTGGTGTTTGATTTTTTTTTTTACTTTCCTGGTTGTGCAGTCTCATCTGTCCTTTCATCGACTGGCAATTTTGATTAGCTATTGATCTGTCGGCTGGATTGAAAACACAACATGGACACATAAGCAGATCATTCATGCCATCTGATAACATAAACAGTCAAGCTGAACACTCAGGGGATTGAAACCGGAATCAACTCAGAGTTTGGAGAAGGCGTCTGTACTGCCACATAACTATCTAAATCTATGCATCCCGTTCTTTTTATATATATATATCTATCTCATTCTGTTCTTACTTATTTTGTAGAATGTGTGAAACACAGTTAGTGCAGCCATTTCAATGACCTTTGTCTAATATTCAATAAAAATTTAAAGTAAAAAGTGTTTATTTTTATTAGATGTACATAAACTTTACAATTTTTTGTTTTTTAGCATATTTTCCTGTTCAATATCAATATTTATATTAAACATGCTCTCTTAATTCTTAACAATATGAAAATTTGTTTTTTTTACTGATTTTAATATGATAAATACTTATCTAATATTGTATATAAGACTTTTAAGGAAAACGATGTTAATTTCAATTAGATATATATAAGCTTTTATGTTTTATTTCTATTATTCTTTCAGTTAATCATCAAAATTTACATGAAACACACTTATTGCCTTGTTTAAGTAAAGAATTTGATTCAACTCATATTTACTTTGACTTAAATATGAAAATCAGCCACTCAGCTTGAGAATACACTGATTACATATCTCTAGAAAAGAAAGACCTCCAAAATCTCCTGGCTATGTCTCCAATGTGGTAGTACCTGTTAGAGTCCTATGTATGAGTCAAATAGGAATATGTAATCATTTTCTAAACTTGAAATATTTAACAGTGTGCAAACAAATGATTATTAGCACTTTTAAAAATTCATAAATCATACATATTTAATGTATATGTTTGAACAGGATTTGGTTTAAAATAGCCTACAAGGAGGGTTGATTTGACTTAAAATCCAACCAACCAACTTGAAATATTACAAGCATTTTCTTATTGTTGATTTCTTTAATTTTCTTTGTAGAGTTTTTTTTACTTGTTTTTGTTTTTCATTGCAGAATACATGAAACTATTGAATTTCTATGTTAATTGATAATAAAAATCTTGTTTCATTGTTAATATTTATACATATTCTTCATTATTTGTTCTGAACTATTTTCTTTTTAAAATTCAATTTTTATACATACAGATTAACTTGTGCAAGTTGATTATTATTTTGTGTATGATATTAGAAAACATCAATATGGAATAGCAAGTTTTTCATTGACCCTTGTTCTTGCCAGATTTCAACCTCATTTTGAATGTGGTTGATGATCATAAAATCTTTGCTACTATACTCAACAAACACGTATCTGTTATGAACAATTATTTTGTTTGTGATATTAGAAAACATCAATAGGAAATAACAAGTTTTTCATTGACCCTTGTTATTTCCATATTTCAACCTCATTTTGAATGTGGTAGATGACTATAAAATGTTTTCCACTATACTCAGTAAGCAAATATCAGTTATGAACAAGCCTGAAACTTAAACTATACAACATCTCCATTGTTTACCTACCATTATTTGGCCCAGCTGACTGGGGCTGCAGAATATACCGACTGCAACTCTGTATAGGGGTAAAATTTCCCCATTGAATGCCCTAGATAAGACTGTTTTTGTATGCTAAACTTGTTTGAAAAAGAACTGTTTGTATGTAAAAAAAAAAAAAGGATTTGGCATTAAATAACCTACAACGATTGATTTGCTATAAAACAAACAAAACCAAGCCAGCATTATTTTGGCAAAGATAAGAGCTAGAAATTACTATATACTGGCAGTGAGTCCTTTAAACATCATTGTCTCAAATGTTATCACATTTTGCTCTAGACATGTTACTTACCAGCTTTTCTACCTCCATATAGAATTTTATGTAACTCACCTGTATCCTGACTGATAACAAACTAGGGTCCTGTTAAAATATGTGAAGATCTGGCCTCACTATCACTGAGTCAAATTCCATTGTACTGTCTACAGTTAAACACTCTAGTATGCTTGTGAGACAGGTTTAAGAGATAATACTAATCAATTTTATGTTTTGTTTGAAAATGTTTTAGAATAAGTTGTTATTAAGAAAGCTTGAAAAATACAAAAAAAAAAAAAAAAAAAAAGGAAATATGTGACTATAAATTAATTTATATTGTATTAGATTTTGAATCATGTCTGCTAAGTGATTTTCATCTTTAAAAACTAAGTTCTACCAAAACTCTCAGCAAGATTGTCAAAGTTAAAATCTAACACTTTTGCAAATGGTAGAAATTGCAAGTATTTGATGTAGATTATTAGTTTTTGTAATTACCGACTTCATTTGGTATGAGATTATCGAATTTTGCTAAGGATTATTAGTGAATTGACAACATAACCATAAGTCCCAACTAGAAAACGTTAATCAATATAAGATTTTAGTGTTCATATTGCTAAAAGGGAGACAATCCAAAGAACAAAAAACATTTTCTTACTTTTTGAAAAAAAAAAAAAAACGTATTTGCACAGCAAAGACATTATTTGCGCTGACAAGATAAATTTATGATTTTAAAAAAATCTACCAAAGAATTTTATCTTCTTTTGAGTTTAAAACTATCTGGAATCAAATATATATTTTTTCGATAACTGATTTAATCAATTCGAGATTTCTGAATGTTCACTTGTATTTTATAATATTTGTGAATTTGGTTCATTTTGCAAAAGAAAACTGTTTCTAGTGAGTTTTCTACTTTTGAAGTTTACATAAAAATTAATACATTCAGTTTTATGAATGTCAAAAAAGGAAAAACACGATATAAGACTGTTTTAAATTTTGTAAAAAGTCCTGATTCCAACAAAATGCTGACCTGACGCACTTCAATCCAATGTGAAATTAATATTCCTATTTTTGCGTACGAATAAAATTGATTTCTTGAAGGTTCATTATATTGTTTACAAGTTATGAAAGGTTGGTGAACATTGCGCATGCGCAGTAAAGTCGGAAGAAAAGGAAGTGACCTGTCGAGCACGTTTCATCCGAATCTATCGTCCGACTATCCACAGATTATTTTTAGGCCCTTTATCAAAACTCTTTATCTTTCTTAGGCACAAACACTTGATAAAAGTTTAAATTGTGAAAATCAAGTTTGTTTCACGATAGAAAAATTATTATTCCACACATTTTCGAAATTTTCTGCCTGAGAAGATAAACATCGGTAAGTGTTTATTTAACTATTTAATAATAGAATCAGTGTGTTACTCTAGTCTCTAATATTAAAATCATTTTTTTCTTTCTGTAGTTATTTGGCAATAATTTAAAAATGTAAATTGAAATATCAAATATTTCTTTGTCGCATTAAATGTAATAATAGAATCATTGTGTTCACCTGAGTCTCTAATATTAAAATGTTTTTTTTTCTTTCTGTAGTTGTTTGGCAATGATTTTAAAATGTAAATTAAAATATGAAAAATATCTTTCTCAAGTTAAATTTTTCTATTAATCTTAATCATCATAGTATTGATTATATGAGTGTTTATTAAAATCACGCTATCATTATTTATAATAAAGTTTAAATGAATTATTTAATTCTCTTCTAAATATGTTTTAATCATTTAAAAAAAAGAAAGAAAAATTTTATGTAAATATTATTTGTATGAATATGTAAAATCATGGATAATTTTAGTTCTTAAAAAATATCTCTTCTTGCTGATGACCAAAATTTTAATATTTGATGCTTCTACATATGTGGTAATTTAAATACCGAATTACAATAAACCTTGCTGGGCGCCTAAGTGTTGTAATGGTTAGCAAACTAGACTAGCAAACCCTCACGAGTGAATTCAAGTTTTATTGGATGCCCCATTGATACGGCGATGTGACTCATTTAAGCCTAAGAAGATTAGTAAATTACTACAATAAACCTTGCTGTACTATTTTGATGAACAGTTCAATTAATTTACTTAGAGATTGTATCAACCATTGTAGGTTATTCAATGCCAAATCCTCTTTATACATATATATATATATGATTTGTAAATACATTTTGTTCATAACATTTTCAAGTGAGCCTGAGTGTTTTATTTCACAGTCAAATGATTTCAAGCATTTCTATCAAATACAAATAATTCTGTTTATTATTAATGATTTGTTTGCACCGAGGGAAGTGGTTTTAAGTATTGCTATTCAACATTACTCCTTCATTTACAGGCAGATAAATGGTTCCAATTCTTGTCATGTATCACTAACAATTCAATGAAGCATTACTTATTTGTATAGACACTGTTAAATATTGAAACTATTCTATTTCAAACAATTCAATTTAGCATGCATCATTTATTGACACTGTGTAAAGGTCAAACACTTTATTTAACCTATTAATGGGGCCCTATTAGATTCAACCAGTCTCGGCCAGAGTAGACCTGAGAGCAATGACAATGAAGGGGTACTCCAAATTCCAGAAAGGTTAGAATTACTGGACCCTCACCATCAGATTGTCTTATTCAGAAAACTTGTTGGGGGATTCTTACCCCTCTGCAAAGAAGCAGCCAGTGTATTCTGCTGTCCCAGTTGACTCGGCTAAAGTTGTGTTGTAGAGAAATTGCTTTTTTTTTTTTATTAAAAAGTCATTATAATAAAAAATTTCTCGAAATCCTTATGGTTCATTTGACTGGAGGAGCTGCAGAATGCACCAACTGCATCTCTGCAGAGGGGTAAGACTCCCTCAACGAGTGTCCTGTTTATGACACTAAACAATCTAACGGTGAGGTTCCAGTAATGCTTGAGCTTTGGGGAATGTGCAATATCCCTTCATTGCCCTCACTCCCAGGTCCACTCTATCCCAGAGTGGTAGCACCTGATAAGGTTCCTATCTGTGGGTTAAATAAAACTAAACTGTAGTTTGAGTTTACTGTTTTTTGCATATAAACTGCGTATTTAGGCTAAACTGAATTATTTAAAATAGAATTGTTTTGACATCTAAGATTTCACATTTTGTAAACAAAATCTATACTTACACTAAACTGAATTAGCTAGGTTTGAATAAATTGAATATCTTGAAATAGAATTTCTATTTTACGATTAAACTATGTACTTATGCTAAACTGAATTGTTTGAAATAGAACTGACTGTATGCATAAAAATGGATTTGGCATTAAATAACCTACAAAGGTTTATATGCCCAAAGAAAGCAAACAACCAAACGAAGCCAAAATGAAATAATTCAGCATCCAATGACCTGGAAAGGATTGATACATGATAAAACAACCAACCAACAACAAACCAGAAATTTTTAATTTAGCAGGTTTGAACCTAAGCACAAAACAAAACAAAAAACCCTATAATATTGAGTCGTGTTTTCCAATCTGTTTCTTTCAAGAAATCCCAATAATCATGACCTTCATCTTCCCTATGACATTTTTATCATATAGCATGTTAGTCAAAAATTTGTATTCGATTGATCTGCAGTCAGATTGAGATAGAGAGTGTGGATTACAAAAGAAGAGTGGGCAGAGCAATGAACATGAAATAACCCCGAGGGTTCGGGTAATAGCAAGAAAAAAAACAAGCTTAAAATAGTGTATTAAAAAAAAAATGAATTGCATAGGGGCTGCAGAAATAAACTCAGACCAAGAAGCGGTAAGGGAAGAATTTTAGACTTCAAGTGGACCCTACCATATGGACCCCGCTGAAAAATCGTCAGAAAATTTTTCTGTTGGTTGTGCTGATAATAAGCTAGCCCCCTCAACACTTTACAAAAGCAGTAATAGATAGCTACTATGCTGAAGAATGAATATGAAGACTCCTATGATAAAGGGAAAAGACTATCAGCCAATCGGAAATAAGATTCGCACATTAAATTGTTTTCTCTCTCATGAACTGTTACATTCGACTGAGAAGTGAAATATACGATTCTACACACAAAAAAGAATATTTTAATTAAGAGAACATTCCTCTCTTCATATAGTCATTAATATTTGTTTCTTTTTTTCTCTAATTAATTACTTTATTTTCTATCATAGCTTTGGGTCTTGTTCATCATCTTCCATCTTTAAAGAATAGGGTTTGGCCAAATGTATATCTGCATCCTATATTTCTTTTTTTCTAATATATGTACAACGGGATCTCAGGGGAGTACACTAGATATTTAGGAGGTTGCACGTGGGGACTCCAGGAGGGGGGTTATTCTCCCTGCACCTAAAATTTCCTCTTAACTTATAATACTATGTTTCACATAATTTTAATCAGACATATTTTGTAGAGAAACTATTTATATCTTTTATGAAAATAGCAAATGTTTCTAACATAATTGGATGAATTCATGGCAGTCATTGGCCAAATGAGTAGAGTGTTCGCCAGTGGCTTAGGAGACCAGGGTTCAATCCCAGGTTGCATCATACCTAAGGCTCGAAAAATTTGTATTTGATGCCACCTTCCTTAAGGCTCAGCATTACAAGGTATGGATCAAGGGTAAAGTGGAGCAATCCAGGGAATGGAGTAGTGCCCTCTCGTACACGTCAATGTAATAGCTATTGAAAAGGGACTCTTTGGGTCACCCTTGACTGAGGTTGCCTGCTTTACTAGACCAGGCCATTAGCCTAATGAGTAGAGTGTTCGCTAATTGTCCGGGAGACCAGGGTATAATTCCAGGTTGAATCATACCAAAGACTCAAAAAATGGTACTTAGTGTGGCCTTGCTTAACACTCAGCATTATAAGGATAAAGTGGAGCATTCCAGGGAATTGAGTAGCACCCTCCCTTACATGTCAGTGTAGTAGCTATGGAAAAGGAAGCCTTCTGGCCACCCTCAAGCTTTACATTTTACTTTTATTATTGACTGCTCATTTTGGTGCTAAGAAGAAGGTTTAACCATTTCCTACATTCCAAGTTCTAATAATTGTATTAATTGATCCAGTGACACACTAACACTGAATGAACGTAAGGAAAGACCAGATGTCCCAAGACAGAAAATCTGCTCACACTAAAGAAATATGCATAAAATTAAAATTTTGACAGAAGTATAAATTGTTACATTTCATTGTATTCCATTTATTGAAAATTAATTTTTAAAATTTCATTAATAACTTAATATGAATGACGTGATATCTTACAGTTCATTAAAATGACAAACAGTATAATTATATCATTGTAATGAAATTATTAATATCATATTTTTAAATGTTATCTCTTGTTTATTTGCAGATTTCAGATGTAGAAGAGAATTTCAAACTGGTGTGAAAAATTAATGTCTACTTGTACTAAAAAGTAATTTTTCAAAGTTTGATAGAGTTCACCTTTAAGAAAAACATTCTTTATTTGAAGCAAGTTTTCACTTTAGCATTTTTAATAAAGTGATATATGTAAATAAACATGAAAAAAGACAATAAAAATAAATGCTACTCTTGTGAAGTGTGTGGATCAACATTTTCAAGAAACTCAAATCTTAAAACGCATGTGCGAATACACATAGAAAAGAAACCATTTTCTTGTGAAGTTTGTGGATCAGCATTCTCCATAAATTCCCAATTAAAAACCCACATGCGAATACACACAAGTGAGAAAAAATATACTTGTGAAGTTTGTGGTTGCGCTTTTTTAAAGAATTTCAAATTAAAAAGACATATGCGAATACATACCAGGGATAAACCATTTTCTTGTGAAGTCTGTGGATCAGCATTCACAGAGAATTCAAAATTAACAAAACATATGCGAATACACACGAGAGAGAAACCATATTCTTGTGAAGTCTGTGGTTCATCATTTTCTGAAAATTCCAACTTAAAAAGACACATGCAAGTACACACTGGTGAGAAACCATTTTCGTGTGAAATATGTGGATCAGAATTTTCTGGAAGTTCAGGTTTAAAAAATCACATGCGAGTACACACTGGAGAGAAGCCATTTTCTTGTGAAGTTTGTGGCCGTGCTTTTTCACAGAATGTCAACTTAAAAAGGCATATGCAAATACATACAGGAGAGAAACCCTATTCTTGTGAAGTTTGTGGATCAGCATTTTCAGAAAATTCCAGTTTAAAAATCCACATGCGAACACACACAGGTGAGAAACGATTTTCTTGTGAAATATGTGGGTCAGCATTTTCTGTGAGTTCTATTTTAAAAATGCATATGCGAACACACACAGGGGAAAAGCCATTTTCTTGTGAAATCTGTGGTTGTAGGTTTTCTCAGAATCCCCACTTAAAAAGACATATGCGAATACATACAGGAGAGAAACCCTATTCTTGTGAAGTTTGTGGATCAACATTTTCAGAGAATTCCAACTTAAAAAAACACATCCAATTACATGCAGATAAGAAATAATTTTCTTGTCAAGTATATGGTTCATCATTTCCAAATATTTCCACTTTACAAATGCACTAGAAAATACATACAGGAGATTAACTGTTTTTTTTTTCTTTAATGTATTGATATGCATATTTTGGCACATCATTGTTTAATAAGCACATATCAATACCTACAGGAGTTTAAAGATTTTCTTCTGAAGTGTGTCAATCACTATTTTAGAAAAATTGCATTTAAAAGAAAATACATGCAAATACACTCTGAAGGGAATGGTGTAGAGAATTATTTTTGTTTCCTGATGTCATGTTACTGAAGAGCTCTAGTTTAAGGGAGATAACTTTCATATATTACATAGATGACATGAAAATGAGACAAAACATTATAAATCAAAATCACTGATTTCATTTTTAAACACAGATTGTTTGAAAGAGGAGCTTTTATGAAATCAACCCTAATTCTACAATGATGTAGAAATTATATCTAAGAATTGTTTCCAATGGGAAAAAACAATTTCCTTTTTTTTTTTTTAATGTTTTATGACTGATGTATCATCTTTCTTTATGTGTTTTACTGCTCATTGGTTCTATCCTCTTTTTCCGTAGCGAACACATTTAAAAATCTCTCATTATTCTTTATTAATGTTTCTGTTATGGTAGATAAGCAAGAAGAGAAAGTTTTACTGTTGCCCATTGAAATTCATGTCTTGTCTCAAAGAAAGAATAAAGGGGTAAATTGATTTAAGGTGGAAAAGAGAATGAGTAAAAAATTGACTGTTAATTTGTGAATTTGGTCCTTGTTCAATTATCATCTTCCACAGTGAAGGGTGAATGTATGTAGCTATTTAAAGACTTATCTCAACTAAATATTATTATGTTTACAAAGCCGTGTTCTCTTCTGTTTATTGGTGTTTGATTTTTTTTTTTACTTTCCTGGTTGTGCAGTCTCATCTGTCCTTTCATCGACTGGCAATTTTGATTAGCCATTGATCTGTCGGCTGGATTGAAAATACAACATGGACACATAAGCAGATCATTCATGCCATCTGATAACATAAACAGTCAAGCTGAACACTCAGGGGATTGAAACCGGAATCAACTCAGAGTTTGGAGAAGGCGGCTGTACTGCCACATTTACTATCTAAATCTATGCATCCCGTTCTTTTTATATATATATATCTATCTCATTCTGTTCTTACTTATTTTGTAGAATGTGTGAAACACAGTTAGTGCAGCCATTTCAAGGACCTTTGTCTAATATTCAATAAAAATTTAAAGTAAAAAGTGTTTATTTTTATTAGATGTACATAAACTTTACAATTTTTTGTTTTTTAGCATATTTTCCTGTTCAATATCAATATTTATATTAAACATGCTCTCTTAATTCTTAACAATGTGAAAATTTATTTTTTTTACTGATTTTAATATGATAAATACTTATCTAATATTATATATAAGACTTTTAAGGAAAACGATGTTAATTTCAATTAGATATTTATAAGCTTTTATGTTTTATTTCTATTATTCTTTCAGTTAATCATCAAAATTTACATGAAACACACTTATTGCCTTGTTTAAGTAAAGAATTTGATTCGACTCATATTTACTTTGACTTAGATATGAAAATCAGCCACTCAACTGCAGACTACACTGATTACATATCTATAGAAAAGAAAGACCTGCCAAAATCTCCTGGATATGACTCCAGTGTGGTAGTACCTGTTAGAGTCCTATGTATGAGTCAAATAGGAATATGTAATCATTATCTAAAGTTGAAATATTTAACAGTGTGCAAACAAATGATTATTCATAAATCATGCATATTTAATGTATATGTTTGAACAGGATTTGGTTTAAAATAGCCTACAAGGAGGGTTGATTTGACTTAAAATCCAACCAACCAACTTGAAATATTACAAGCATTTTCTTATTGTTGATTTTTTAAAATTTCTTTGTAGAGTTTTTTTTACTTGTTTTTGTTTTTCATTGCAGAATACATGAAACTATTGAATTTCTATGTTAATTGATAATAAAAATCTTGTTTCATTGTTAATATTTATACATATTCTTCATTATTTGTTCTGAACTATTTCCTTTTTAAAATTCAATTTTTATACATACAGATTAAATTGTGCAAGTTGATTATTATTTTGTATATGATATTAGAAAACATCAATATGGAATAGCAAGTTTTTCATTGACCCTTGTTCTTGCCAGATTTCAACCTCATTTTGAATGTGGTTGATGATCATAAAATCTTTGCTATTATACTCAACAAACACATATCTGTTATGAACAATTATCTTGTTTGTGATTTTAGAAAACATCAATAGGAAATAACAAGTTTTTCATTGACCCTTGTTCTTGCCAAATTTCAACCTCATTTTGAATGTGGTAGATGACTATAAAATGTTTTCCACTATACTCAGTAAGCAAATATCAGTTATGAACAAGCCTGAAACTTAAACTATACAACATCTCCATTGTTTACCTACCATTATTTGGCCCAGCTGACTGGGGCTGCAGAATATACCGACTGCAACTCTGTATAGGGGTAAAATTTCCCCATTAAATGCCCTAGATAAGACTGTTTTTGTATGCTAAACTTGTTTGAAAAAGAACTGTTTATATGTAAAAAAAAAAAAAGGATTTGGCATTAAATAACCTACAACGATTGATTTGCTATAAAACAAACAAAACCAAGCCAGCATTATTTTGGCAAAGATAAGAGCTAGAAATTACTATATACTGGCAGTGAGTCCTTTAAACATCATTGTCTCAAATGTTATCACATTTTGCTCTAGACATGATTTAACTATTTAATAATAGAATCAGTGTGTTACTCTAGTCTCTAATATTAAAATCATTTTTTTCTTTCTGTAGTTATTTGGCAATAATTTAAAAATGTAAATTGAAATATCAAATATTTCTTTGTCGCATTAAATGTAATAATAGAATCATTGTGTTCACCTGAGTCTCTAATATTAAAATGTTTTTTTTTTCTTTCTGTAGTTGTTTGGCAATGATTTTAAAATGTAAATTAAAATATGAAAAATATCTTTCTCAAGTTAAATTTTTCTATTAATCTTAATCATCATAGTATTGATTATATGAGTGTTTATTGAAATCACACTATCATTATTTATAATAAAGTTTAAATGAATTATTTAATTCTCTTCTAAATATGTTTTAATCATTTAAAAAAAAGAAAGAAAAATTTTATGTAAATATTATTTGTATGAATATGTAAAATCAAGGACAATTTTTAGTTCTTAAAAAATATCTCTTCTTGCTGATGACCAAAATTTTAATATTTGATGCTTCTACATATGTGGTAATTTAAATACCGAATTACAATAAAACTCACCTGTATCCTGACTGATAACAAACTAGGGTCCTGTTAAAATATGTGAAGATCTGGCCTCACTATCACTGAGTCAAATTCCATTGTACTGTCTACAGTTAAACACTCTAGTATGCTTGTGAGACAGGTTTAAGAGATAATACTAATCAATTTTATGTTTTGTTTGAAAATGTTTTAGAATAAGTTGTTATTAAGAAAGCTTGAAAAATACAAAAAAAAAAAAAAAAAGGAAATATGTGACTATAAATTAATTTATATTGTATTAGATTTTGAATCATGTCTGCTAAGTGATTTTCATCTTTAAAAACTAAGTTCTACCAAAACTCTCAGCAAGATTGTCAAAGTTAAAATCTAACACTTTTGCAAATGGTAGAAATTGCAAGTATTTGATGTAGATTATTAGTTTTTGTAATTACCGACTTCATTTGGTATGAGATTATCGAATTTTGCTAAGGATTATTAGTGAATTGACAACATAACCATAAGTCCCAACGAGAAAACGTTAATCAATATAAGATTTTAGTGTTCATATTGCTAAAAGGGAGACAATCCAAAGAACAAAAAACATTTTCTTACTTTTTGAAAAAAAAAAAAAAACGTATTTGCACAGCAAAGACATTATTTGCGCTGACAAGATAGATTTATGATTTTAAAAAAATCTACCAAAGAATTTTATCTTCTTTTGAGTTTAAAACTATCAGGAATCAAATATATATTTTTTCGATAACTGATTTAATCAATTCGAGATTTCTGAATGTTCACTTGTATTTTATAATATTTGTGAATTTGGTTCATTTTGCAAAAGAAAACTGTTTCTAGAGAGTTTTCTACTTTTGAAGTTTACATAAAAATTAATACATTCAGTTTTATGAATGTCAAAAAAGGAAAAACACGATATAAGACTGTTTGAAATTTTGTAAAAAGTCCTGATTCCAACAAAATGCTGACCTGACGCACTTCAATCCAAAATGAAATTAATATTCCTATTTTTGCGTACGAATAAAATTGATTTCTTGAAGGTTCATTTTATTGTTTACAAGTTATGAAAGGTTGGTGAACATTGCGCATGCGCAGTAAAGTCGGAAGAAAAGGAAGTGACCTGTCGAGCACGTTTCATCCGAATCTATCGTCCGACTATCCACAGATTATTTTTAGGCCCTTTATCAAAACTCTTTATCTTTCTTAGGCACAAACACTTGATAAAAGTTTAAATTGTGAAAATCAAGTTTGTTTCACGATAGAAAAATTATTATTCCACACATTTTCGAAATTTTCTGCCTGAGAAGATAAACATCGGTAAGTGTTTATTTAACTATTTAATAATAGAATCAGTGTGTTACTCTAGTCTCTAATATTAAAATCATTTTTTCTTTCTGTAGTTATTTGGCAATAATTTAAAAATGTAAATTGAAATATCAAATATTTCTTTGTCGCATTAAATGTAATAATAGAATCATTGTGTTCACCTGAGTCTCTATTATTAAAATGTTTTTTTTTTCTTTCTGTAGTTGTTTGGCAATGATTTTAAAATGTAAATTAAAATATGAAAAATATCTTTCTCAAGTTGAATTTTTCTATTAATCTTAATCATCATAGTATTGATTATATGAGTGTTTATTGAAATCACACTATCATTATTTATAATAAAGTTTAAATGAATTATTTAATTCTCTTCTAAATATGTTTTAATCATTTAAAAAAAAGAAAGAAAAATTTTATGTAAATATTATTTGTATGAATATGTAAAATCATGGACAATTTTTAGTTCTTAAAAAATATCTCTTCTTGCTGATGACCAAAATTTTAATATTTGATGCTTCTACATATGTGGTAATTTAAATACCGAATTACAATAAAACTTGCTGGGCGCCTAAGTGTTGTAATGGTTAGCAAACTAGACTAGCAAACCCTCACGAGTGAATTCAAGTTTTATTGGATACCCCATTGATACGGCGATGTGCCTCATCTAAGCCTAAGAAGATTAGTAAATTACTACAAGAAACCTTGCTGTACTATTTTGATGAACCGTTCAATTAATTTACTTAGAGATTGTATCAACCATTGTAGGTTATTCAATGCCAAATCCTCTTTATACATATATATATATATATATGATTTGTAAATACATTTTGTTCATAACATTTTCAAGTGAGCCTGAGTGTTTTATTTCACAGTCAAATGATTTCAAGCATTTCTATCAAATACAAATAATTCTGTTTATTATTAATGATTTGTTTGCACCGAGGGAAGTGGTTTTAAGTATTGCTATTCCTTCATTTACATGCAGATAAATGGTTCCAATTCTCGTCATGTATCACTAACAATTCAATGAAGCATTACTTATTTGTATAGACACTGTTAAATATTGAAACTATTCTATTTCAAACAATTCAATTTAGCATACATCATTTATTTACGCAGTTTAAAGGTCAAACAGTCCTACTTGACATATTAATGGGACCCAATCAGGTGCTACTAGTCCGGGCCAGAGTAAACATGGGAGCAATGACATTGAAGGGGTACTCCAAAGGTCAGAATTACTGGACCCTCACCATCAGATTGCCATATTCAGTGTCATATCCAGAAAACTATTGGGGGGATTCTTACCTCTCTGCAGTGAGGCAGCCAGTGTATTCTGCAGCCCCAGTTGACCTAGCTAAAGTTGTGTTGTAGAGAAATTGCTTATTTTTTTTTTTTATTCAAAAGTCATTACAATAAAAAATTTCTAGAAATCCTTCTGGTTCAGTTGGCTGGAGGGGCTGCAGAATACACCAACTGCATCTCTGCAGAGGGGTAAGACTCCCTCAACGAGTATCCTGGATATGACCCTAAACAATCTGATGGTGAGTTTCCAGTAATGCTGAAGCTTTGGGAATGTGCATTACTCTTCATTGCTATCACTCCCAGGTCCACTCAGTCCCAGAGTGGTAGCACCTGATAAGGTTCCTAACTATGGGTTAAATAAAACTAAACTGTAGTTTGAGTTTACTGTTTTTTGCATATAAACTGCATATTTACGCTAAACTGAATTATTTAAAATAGAATTGTTTTGACATTTAACATTTCACATTTTGTAAACAAAATCTACACTTACAATAAACTGAATTAGCTGGGTTTGATTAAACTGAATAGCTTGAAATCAAAATTTTTTTTTATTATTAAAATGTGTACTTATTCTAAACTGAATTGTTTGAAATAGAACTGACTGTATGCATAAAAATGGATTTGGCATTAAATAACCTACAAAGGTTTATATGCCCAAAGAAAGCAAACAACCAAACGAAACCAAAATGAAATCATTCAGCATCATATGACCTGAAAAGGATTGATACATGATAAAACAACCAACCAACAACAAACCAGAAATTTTTTAATTTAGCAGCTTTGAACCTAAGCACAAAACAAAACAAAAAACCCTATAGTATTGAGTCAAGTTTTCCAATCTGTTTCTTTCAAGAAATCCCAATAATGCTGACCTTCATCTTCCCTATGACATTTTTATCATATAGTATGTTCGTCAAAACTTTTGTATTTGATTGATCTGCAGTCAGATTGAGATAGAGAGAGTGGATTACAAAAGAAGAGTGGGCAGAGCAATGAACATGAAATAACCCCGAGGGTTCAGGTAATGGAAAAAAAACAAACAAGCTTTTTGTTTGTTTTGCTAAAAATAAACTCAGACCAAGAAGCGGTAAGGGAAGAATTTTAGACTTCAAGTGGACCCTACCATATGGACCCCGCTGAAAAATCGTCAGAAAATCTTTCTGTTGGTTGTGCTGATAATAAGCTAGCCCCCTCAACACTTTACAAAAGCAGTAATAGATAGCTACTATGCTGAAGAATGAATATGAAGACTCCTATGATAAAGGGAAAAGACTATCAGCCAATCGGAAATAAGATTCGCACATTAAATTGTTTTCTCTCATGAACTGTTACATTTGACTGAGTATTTAAATGTACACTTCTACACACAAAAAAAAAACATTTTAATTAAGAGAACATTCCTCTCTTCATAGAGTCATAATGTTTGTTTCTTTTTTTCTGTAATTTATTGCTTTATTTTCTATCATAACTTTGGGTTTTGTTCATCATCTTCCATTTTTAAAGAATGATCTTTGGCCAAATGTATATCTGCATCCTTTATTCCTTTTTTTTCTAATATATGTACAACGGGATCTCAGGGGAATACACTAGATATTTAGGAGGTTGTATGTGGGGACTCCAGAAGGGTGGTTATTCTCCCTGCACCTAAAATTTCCTCTTAACTTATAATACTATGTTTCACATAATTTTAATCAGACTTATTTTGTAGAGAAACTATTTATATCTTTTATGAAAATAGCAAATGTTTCTCACATAATTGGATGAATTTATGGCAGTCATTGGCCAAATGAGTAGAGTGTTCGCCAGTGGGCTAGGAGACCATGGTTCAGTCCCAGGTCTCATCATACCTCATGCTCAAAAAATTTGTATTTGATGCCACCTTCCTTAAAAATCAGTATTACAAGGTATGGATCAAGGGTAAAGTGGAACAATCCAGAGAATGAGGTAGCGCCCTCTCCTACACCTCAATTTAATAGCCATTGAAAAGGGAGACTTTGGGTCACCCTTGACTGAGGTTGCCTGTTTACTAGACCAGGCCATTAGCCTAATGAGTAGAGTGTTCGCCAATAGTCTGGGAGACCAGGGTAAAATTCCAGGTTGAATCATACCAAAGACTCAAAAAATGGTACCTAGGGCGGCCTTGCTTAACACTCAGCATTATAAGGATAAAGTGGAGCATTCCAGGGAATTGAGTAGCACCCTGCCTTACATGTCAGTGTAGTAGCTATGGAAAAGGGAGCCTTCGGGTCACCCCCAACCTTTACTTTTTACTTTTATTATTGACTGCTCATTATCGTGCTAGGAAGAATGTTTAACCATTTCGTACACTCCAAGTTCTAATAAGTGTATTAGTTGATCCATTGATACACTAACACTGAATGAACATAAGGAAAGACTAGATAAATTCCTTAAAAACTTCAGTAGGTACCTATAATAGTATAAACAATGTTACAACAATTAACTTGTCCCCAAACAAAATATTTTGCTCATATAAAAGAAATATGCATAAAATCAAAATTTTGGCAAAAGTAAAAATTGTTTCATTTCATTTTATTCTATTTATTGAAAATTAATATTTAAAATTTCATTCATAACTTAATATGAATGACAGTTCATTAAAATGACAAACAGTATAATTATATCATTGTAATGAAATTATTAATATCATATTTTTAAATGTTATCTCTTGTTTATTTGCAGATTTCAGATGTAGAAGAGAATTTCAAACTGGTGTGAAAAATTAATGTCTACTTGTACTAAAAAGTAAATTTTCAAAGTTTGATAGATTTCACCTTTAAGAAAAACATTCTTTATTTGAAGCAAGTTTTCACTTCAGCATTTTTAATAGATTGATATTTGTAAATAAACGTGAAAAAAGAGTGTAATAATAAATGCTACTCTTGTGAAGTGTGTGGATCAACATTTTCAAGAAGCTCAAATCTAAAAACACATGTGCAAATACACATAGGAGAGAAACCATTTTCTTGTGAAGTGTGTGGATCAGCATTCTCCATGAATTCCGAATTAAAAACCGACATGCAAATACACACAAGAGAGAAAATATATTCTTGTGAAGTTTGTGGCTGCGCTTTTTTAAAGAATTTCAATTTAAAAAGACACATGCGAATACATACTGGAGAGAAACCCTATTCTTGTGAAGTTTGTGGATCAGCATTTACACATAATTCCATTTTAAGAGTCCACATGCGAATACACACAGGTGAGAAACCATTTTCTTGTAAAGTCTGTGGATCAGCATTTGCAGAGAATTCAAAATTAACAAAGCATATGCGAATACACACTAGAGAGAAACCATATTCTTGTGAAATTTGTGGCTCATCATTTTCTGAAAATTCCAACTTAAAAAGACACATGCAAGTACACACTGGTGAGAAAACATTTTCTTGTGAAATATGTGGATCAGCATTTTCAGCAAGTTCAACTTTAAAAAGTCACATGCGTGTACACACTGGAGAGAAGCCATTTTCTTGTGAAGTTTGTGGCCGTGCTTTTTCACAGAATGTCAACTTAAAAAGGCATATGCAAATACATACAGGAGAGAAACCCTATTCTTGTGAAGTTTGTGGATCAGCATTCTCAGAAAATTCCAGTTTAAATGTCCACATGCGAACACACACAGGTGAGAAACGATTTTCTTGTGAAATATGTGGATCAGCATTTTCAGCTAGTTCAACTTTAAAAAGTCACATGCATGTACACACTGGAGAGAAGCCGTTTTCTTGTGAAGTTTGTGGTCGTAGATTTTCTCAGAATCCCCACTTAAAAAGTCATATGCGAATACATACAGCAGAGAAACCCTATTCTTGTGAAGTTTGTGGATCAACATTTTCAAAGAATTCCTACTTGAAAAAACACATCCAATTACATGCAGATGAGAAATAATTTTCTTGTCAAGAATGTGGTTCATCATTTCCAAATATGTCCACTTTACAAATGCACTTGCAAATATGTACAGGAGATTAACTGTTTTTTTTTTCTTTAGTGTATTGATATGCATATTTTGGCACATCATGGTTTAATAAGCACATATCAATACCTACCGGAGTTTACAGATTTTCTTCTGAAGTGTGTCAATTACTATTTTAGAAAAATTACATTTAAAAGAAAATACATGCAAATACACTCTGAAGAGATTGGTGTGGAGAATTATATTTGTTTCCTGATGTCATGTTACAGAAGAGCTCTAATTTAAGGGAGACAATTTATTTCAATCTATGACACTGATGACAGGAAAATGAGACAAAATGGAATAAATCAAAATCACTGATTTCATTTTTAAACACAGATTGTTTGAAAGAGGAGCTTTTATGAAATCAACCATAATTCTTCAGTGATGTAGAAATCATATCTAAGAATTGTTTGCAATGGGAAAAAACAATTTCTTTTTTTTTTAGGTTTTATGACAGGTGTATCGTCTTTCTTTCTTCATATGTGAAACACAGTTAGTGCAGCCATTTCAAGGACCTTTGTCTAATATTCAATAAAAATTTAAAGTAAAAAGTGTTTATTTTTATTAGATGTACATAAACTTAACAAATTTTTGTTTTTGTTTTTTAGCATATTTTCCTGTTCAATATCAATATTTATATTAAACATGCTCTCTTAATTCTTAACAATGTGAAAATGTATTCATCTTCCTGACTTTAATATGATAAATACTTATCTAATATTCTATCTCAGTCTTTTAAGGAAAAAGATGTTAATTTTAATTTTATATATATATATATATATATATATATATATATATATATATATATATATATAAGCTTTTATGTTATATTTCTATTATTTTTTTTTTCTTTTTATCATCAATATTTACATGAAACACACTTATTGCCTTGTTTAAGTAAAGAATTTGATTCAACTCATATTTACTTTGACTTAAATATGAAAATCAGCCACTCAGCTTGAGAATACACTGATTACATATCTCTAGAAAAGAAAGACCTCCAAAATCTCCTGGCTATGTCTCCAATGTGGTAGTACCTGTTAGAGTCCTATGTATGAGTCAAATAGGAATATGTAATCATTTTCTAAACTTGAAATATTTAACAGTGTGCAAACAAATGATTATTAGAAATTTTAAAAATTCATTAATCATACATATTTAATGTATATGTTTGAACAGGATTTGGTTTAAAATAGCCTACAAGTATGGTTGATATGTCATAAAATCCAACCAACCAATTTTAAATATTACAAGGATTTTCTTATTGTTGATTTCTATAATTTCCTTTGAAGAATTTTTTTACTTGTTTTTTTTTCTTTGCAGAATACATGAAACTATATAATTTCTTGATTCATTGATTATAAAAATCTTGTTTCATTGTTAATATTTATACATATTCTTCATTATTTGTTCCGTACCATTTTCTTTTTAAAATTCAATCCTGATACATACAGATTAACTTGTGCAAGTTGATTATTATTTTGTGTGTGATATTAGAAAACATCAATATGGAATAGCATGTTTTTCATTGACCCTTGTTCTTGCCAGATTTCAGCCTCATTTTGAATGTGGTAGATGACAATAAAATCTTTGCTGTTATACTCAACAAACACATATCTGTTATGAACAACTATTTTGTGTGTGATATTAGTAAACATAAATATGGAATAGTAAGTTTTTCATTGACCCTTGTTATTTCCATATTTCAACCTCATTTTGAATGTGGTTGATGATCATAAAATCTTTACTACTATACTCAACAAACACATATGTCTGTTATGAATAACTATTCTGTGTGTGTGATATTAGAAAAAATCAATAAGAACTTCCAAGTTTTCCATTAACCTTTGTTATTTGCAGATTTCAACCCCATTTTGAATGTGGTAGATGACTATAAAATGTTTTCCACTATACTCAGTAAGCAAATATCAGTTATGAACAAGTCTGAAACTTTAACTATACATCATCTCCCTTTTTTACCTTCCAATATTTTGCCCAGCCCACTGGGGCTGCGGAATATACAGACTGCATCTCTGCATAGGGGTAAAATTTCCCCAATGAGTGTCCTGGAGAAGAAAATAACCTGATGGTGAGGTTTCAGTAATGCTGGAGCTTTGGAAAAGTTGGAGTACCCCTTCATTGTCATCACTCCCAGGTCCACTCTGTCCCAGAGTCGTAGCAGCTGATAAGGTCCTATCTATGGGTCAAATAGAACTAAACTGTGTACTTATGTTAAACTGAATTGCTTGAAATAGAATTGTGATCAACTGAATTGATTAAAATAGAAGAATTTTTGTATGCTAAACTTGTTGGAAAAAGAACTGTTTATATGTAAAAAAAAAAAATGATTTGGCATTAAATATCCTACAATGATTAAAAAATTACAGTCTATTGGCAGTCAGTCCTTTAAAAGTCATTGTCTCAAATGTTATCACATTTTGCTCAAGACATATTACTTACCAGCTTTTCTACCTCCATATGGAGGTAGAAAAGCTGGTAAGTAACATGTCTGGAGCAAAATGTGATAAGAACTTTATGTAAACCACCTGTATCCTGACTGGTAACAAACTCTGGTCCTGTTAAAATATGTGAAGATCTGGCCTCTTTCTCACTGAGTCAAATTCCATTGTACTGTCTACAGTTAAACACTCTAGTATGCTTGTGAGACATGTTTAAGAGATAATACTAATGAATTTAATGTTTTGTTAGAAAATTTTTTAGAATAAGTTGTTATTAAGAAAGCTTGAATAATACAAAAAAGAAAAGAAATATGTGAACAAGAAAAAGAGCCATCTCTGCTGTAAGAGGCAGGCCTCTGAAATTAGTAGACAAGTTCATGTACTTCAGCGCTATAGACTGTTATCAATCATATCAAAGTCTGATCCATCCAATAAAATACCACCGGATTACATCCAAACTATGGCTTTGTCTATACTAGTGTATGGATACACCACATGTACGCTAACAAAATGGCAAGAAAAAGCTAGTTCAGAATGACACAAGTATGCCACAAGCTATTTCGAATAATTCCTAGAAGCAACAACTCATGAAACAACAGTGTATGACCGCTTACCTTCCATCTTAAAAACCATCTAAGTAAGATGAAGGAGACGTGGGACACTGCTGAAGAAACAAGGATAAACTCATAAGTGATGTTCTTCTACACATGGACATGCCAGTTTTGGCTGACAATCAAGAATTAATCTACATCAGCTCTGTGAGGACACAAGATGTAGTTTTGAAGACATATAGGGATAGGTGGAGAGAGAGAGAGAAATCTATACTGTCAGTGTGACTTGATGAATGGTATGCAATATCAGCTAATTATTTAAAATTTAATTTTGATTCAAAGAGATTTTCTTTGGCTTATTGATTTTTATTTATTGTAATATTTACCAAAATCAACAAGGATCCTTTTTAAAATGTATATGTAGTATAAAAACCCTTTGAAATTATTATCATGGCATTATTTACAAAAAAGATTTCTTTAATGAATTTGGTGACATACTAGATATAGATTTTTGTATCTGATCCGATGTGGATAATGCCAGATAATATATTTATAATGCTGACAAATTTTTTATGCCAAAAAATAATTGAATAAATTTTCTATCTTTGCCTGCACAACATAAAACCCATGTGTCATATATGGCCTGCAAGAGCTCTTGTGACAGTCCTAGAGAGTTGTGAAAGTAAATCTTCCACACTCTATAAAATAAATTCATTGGATGATATAGTGGAAAAAATTCAATTTTAGGGAAGCATGATTTCAATCAACTATTGTTGCATCTAATTCATTTATATTAATCTTTAAAAAAATCTTTTCAACTTTGGCTGACCAATTCAATACTAAGTAATTATTTCTTTGAAATATCAAAGATGTTTCTAACAATGTTTCAATAAGAGAGGAGAGTCATTCAATTACTCGAGGGAGTCATTCAATAAGTAAGGGGAGTTATTGAATAAGTGGAGAGAGTCATTCAATAATTTGAGGGATTCATTCAATAAGTAAGGGGAGTTATTCAATAAGTGGAGAGAGTCAATAATTTGAGGGAGTAATTCAATAAGGGGAGTTATTCAATAAGTGGGGAGAGTCATTCAATAAGTAAGGTGAGTTATTCAATAAGTAAGGGGAGTTATTCAATAATTTGAGGGAGTCATTCAATAAGTAAGGGGAGTTATTCAATAACTAGAGGGAGTTATTCAATAAGTGGAGGGAGTCATTCAATAAGTAAGGGGAGTTATTCAATAACTAGAGGGAGTTATTCAATAAGTGGAGAGAGTCATTCAATAATTTGAGGGAGTCATTCAATAAGTAAGGGGAGTTATTCAATAAGTGGAGAGTCCCTGTGGGTTAAAGTACTGGACACAAATCTCAAAGTGAGTAAGTTTGACATTCACTTTTGGACTAATACCCATGAGAAAGGTATGAACCACTTTATCCTCCCAGCTATTGGAGTAGTATCACTACTGTTCTTCTACAAGAAGCATTTTGGCATTAAATAACCCATGAAGTATTGATATGCCATCAAACAAAGAAACCCAACCAAAAAAGGGCTATTTTTTTAAAAAAGCAAAATTTTCTTTTCAAGAATTTTTTTTCCATTTATGTAAACTCTCCATTGTTTGGACATGGTTTATGGCAAAAATTATTTTAATATAAAAAAATAGTAGTTTTGAGGCTATTCAAAACCAAATAGAGTGCTCCAGGTTTGAACAGAGGTCTATCATCAAATTTTCGATGGCTGAGAAATGCAAACCATGTGAAATTTACTGAAGAATATGTGATGCATATGGAGAAACATGTTTTCGTCCCAAAAAATGTTTACATGGGTTTGTTGCTACAAGCCTGAATAGAAAAGTGTTCATGTAGTGGAAACACTAGCTCTCAAGTAAAGAAAATGTTCCAAATAAAGGAGTCAGTAAAGAAGGTCATGCTGACAGTGTTCTTGAACATGAAAGGTTTAGCTTTAAGTCATTTGGTTTAATGGTATATTAACCTTTGATGGTTATTTAATGCCAAATTGTGTTTACACATATACATATAAGATTTTTAAGGAAATAACTTGTTGGTAATTTTATTTTAAAATTTGTTTGTACACATTTGAATGGTTTCAAGTATTGCTTATAATTTCATTTCACTTCAATAGTTTTATGTTGTGTAGCCATAAAGAATGAAAAAACTACAACACTTGGTTATAGAAATATAACTCTCTTTATTCTTCTTCAGGTGAAATCTCTGTTGGTGTGAGAGACAGATGGAGAGAGATGAAGACGGACTTATAAAGTAAAGTTGGCGAGTGTAGTTGAGAGTTTCAATAGATATTACACCAAAGTGTATGGGAGGGCGCTACTCCATTCCCTGGATTGCTCCACTTTACCCTTGATTGGTTCCTTATAGTGCTGAGTGTTAAGCAAGGTGGCATCAAGTACCATTTTTTGAGTCTTTGGTATGACTCAACCTGGGATTGAACCCCTGTCTCCCAGACCATTGGCAAACACTCTAACCATTACTACTATAATGACCCATAACTTCTTTAGATCATATTACGCTGTGTTATCTTTTAAGCCCTACTTAGCACTTCTGCTTCTTGGCTGGGTGGGGGGTACACAACTGCAGGTCCACTGTGGGATCCTGCCCCAGTGAGGTGCCCAGCCACTTGCTGGTGCTCTCCATGACTGGCCAAATCTCTTCTGGTCGCAAACTGGGACTAACAGACTGACCACATCTCAGGTAGGCATCTGTATGTAGCATTTCACAACGCACACCATTTACACTCAACCACATGACTGCTTCTGCTTATTTACACAGGTGCGTCCTGTGCAGTAAAATTGACTGCTTGATCAAGGATCAACATGCAAAATTTATTTGTACACAGCTTTTAAGTATTGCTAGTAACCTTAAATAGAATAGAACAACTACCAGAGCTGACTGCATCAGCCATAGATCATAACATAGACGTAATATGCATTCAAGAACATAGATACATACATAGCGAGGATATTAAATATCATGATTCTGGCAATGGCTGGCCACTGTATCAGCATGGAACAACTCTGTCAATGCCACGATAGGAGGCGTAGGTATGGTTATAAGACCACTAGCCCTAAAATCACTAAATTGCATAGAGAAAATACAACCTAGGATGATGGCAGCTACTTTTAATGGCAACCCCAGAGCAACAATCATCTGCTACAGCCCTACCAATGTTAATGAAGAAATTGAACTCATCGCCTTCTATGATCAGCTATCTTCTCTTGTGCGTAGCATCCTGAAACACAAGGTTCTTGTCATTGGTGGAGACATGAATGCCCAAATCGGGAAAAATGGAAACCACAAATTCAGCCTACACAACTCGTCCAACAGAAATGGACAACATCTAATAGATTTCAAGATAGAAAATAGATTAACATGCCCCAATACAAACTTTCAAAAAAAGGAGGGAAAACAATGGACCTACTCATATGCAAACAATACTAAAGCACTGATAGACTATGTCTTTATAAACAAGAAATGGAATAATTGCATAGTGAATTGCGAGGCATACTCCTCATTTGAGGGTGTGTCCTCCAATCACCACATTGTCACGGCGAAAATATGACTGAGCCTACGAAAGAATGCAACCTGAACAACAACCACCAAACACTATGACTGAGCCCTGCCTAATAACAGGGATATTAGAGATAAATATGCGTTAACACTAAGAAACAAATTCAATGCACTACAGGAGAAGACAGAAACATACTCCAAATGACTAATATGAGAATTTTGTCAACACCCACATAAAAGTGGCTGCAGAATACATACCAACTAAACAAAGAACTAAGTCTAGAGTCCCATGGGAGACATTAGCAGTTAGAGGAAAGCATGCCGATATGAAAATTGCCTCCAAATGCAATTGGAAAAACCCAACTAACACAAATACCCTGAAACTTAAAAAAGCACAAAATGAATTAGCAAACATATACCTAAAAGAACAGACAGAATACATACAAAATCAGATTGATAAGATTAGAGACTTGGTTGAAGATAAGTAATCCAAGATAGCATGGCAAATGATGAACGAAGTGAGCAGAAGGAAGAGCGCTGCCAAAGCAAAACTGAAAGCTACCAACAAGAATGAATACACCTGTGGAAACAACATTTTGAGAATTTACTCAAAAACCCACTGAAAGTTACACATGAACCAATCATGAGAATTATAAGTAAGCAATTAGACATCAAACTAGGACTGTTTACTCAAGAAGAACTCGACTAATTAAAAATTGAAAAGTAGTAGGGCTCGATGAAATTCCCCCAGAGGTATGGAAGACCAGATGATTCGATGACATACTGCTCCGACACTGCAATGCTGTATATAATCAAAACCCGATAAAAAAATGGATGAAGGAACGCATCCTCCCTTTCCCTAAAAAGGATGACCAGATTAGCCAAGAACTACCGAGGTATAACACTAACATCCATAGTGGCCAAAATATACAATGCCCTATTACGCAACCGCATAGAACCCAAAATGGACAACATACTAAGGAAGAACCAAAATGGCTTCCAGAGAAATAGATCCATGATGTCACAAATTTTGACTATCTGTAAAATTCTTGAAGGTGTACCTACAAAAACCATATTATTTGTCAACTTTACCAAGGCCTTTGACTCCATTCACAGAGGAAAGATGGAGCAAATTCTACTCGCTTGCGGCCTACCAAAAGAAACCGTCACAGCCATAATGATTCTCTATAGAAACACCAAGGTAAAAGTCTGTTCTTCAGATGGAGACACAGACTACTTCGACATAGTAGCAGGTGTACTGCAAGGAGACACACTAGCCCCATACCTCTTCATCATCAGTCTAGACTATGTGCTTAGAACATCTATTGATGAAATCAAAGAAAACGGTTTCAAGCTACCAAAGGAAAGAAGCAGAAGGTACCCCACAAAAACAATTACTAACACCGACTACGCCAATGACATAGCGATTCTGGCAAACACAACCGCTCAAGCCAAAACCCTGCTACATAGTCTGGAACAAGCCGCTGCAGGCATTGACCTCCATGTCAATGCATACAAAATGGAATATGTGTGCTTTAATCAAACAGGCGACATCTCCACACTAAACGGTAGCCCTCTGGAGCTAGTTGACAAGTTCACCTACCTAGTAAGCAGTGTCTCATCAACCGAGACAGATGTCAATACGCAACTAGCAAAAGCATGGGCAGCTATCGAAAGGCTATTAGTCATATGGAAATCAACCTGATCGATAAAATGAAATGCAGTTTCTTCCAAACAGCGGACGTGTCAATACTGCTATATGGATGCACTACATGGACGCTAACTAAAGTGATGGAGAAAAAGCTTGACGGCAACTACACTAGAATACTGCAAGCAATATTGAACATGTCCTGGAGGCAACACCCCACAAAGCAGCAGCTGTACGGCCACCTACCACCCATCTCGTATACTATCAAAATTAGACGAACTAGACATGTGGGATACTGCTAGAGAAGTAGGGACGAGCTCATAAGTGATGTACTCTTGTTGACCCCTTCACCTGGCCGAGCAAAGGCAGGGCGACCAGCTCGAACCTACATACAGCAGCTCTGTGTAGATACGGGATGTAGCCCTGGGGACCTGCCAGAAGCGATGGATGATAGGGAGGGATGGCGAGAGAGGGTCTGGGATATCCGTGCTGATAGAGTGACATGATGATGATGAAGTATTGCTATTAACACTAATTCTATTCAATATTATTCATTCATATGAGTGTCCTTGATATAACATCAAACCATCTGATTGCTCATCTCCTGCCTTGGAGATTTGAGGAATGTGGAGTACCCCTTCATTGTTATTACTCCCAAGTCCACTGACCCAGAATGGTATTACCAGTTAGGGCCCAATCTATGAGGCAAATAGAACTATTGAACTATTTAACTGTGTGCAAACAAAAAACTGATTTTAAATTGAATTGTTAGTGTTATATAACAACACTTGGAACCATTTAACTGTGTGCAAATAAAACTATTGGTCTTAGTTCACAATATGTAAAGCAATTTTAGTGTGTGTAAACTAATGATAAATACTAAAAAGAATTATTTGTGTTTGATAGGAATGCTTAAAACCATTTAAATGGGTGCAAAAATTAAATTATTGACATTATATAGGAATACTTGAAATCACAATTAAACTCATGCTAAAGTGAAATAGAACTGACTATTTGCATAAAAATAGATTTAAGGTTGATATGCCATAAACCCAACCAACCAACCATAAAGGAAGAATGTAATTAATATGATTTGGAGTGACATCCTGGAAAGACAGGAATTTTAACAAATATGGATAATACAATGAAAGAAAAATGCCCTCAAGGTGTCTGTAGCGAGGAGGGAAAATATATCACCCATCTTACTTGCTCATACGGTAACGATCTGGATATGTACCCGGCTACAACGTGTGATTGCGGCAGAAAATTCAACAGCTTGCGAGGATCACGAATCTACAAGGTGCACTGGTGCAAAGAACGTAATTCTCCTGCCGGAGAATGTAAATCGAATGATGGGCCTATGAATCAGGTTTACCCCCACAGTATTCACGAGTCCATTGCTGACCTTCAGCGTCCTGGAGTCATTTTTTGCAAGCCAAGAATTTAGTGGCCCGAGGGTAATCAGATAGCTACCTGGACAAACTTAGACCAGGAGCTTTCTTTTTACTCACCACCCATCTTGAGGGCCCATTGATCAACAAATAAAATCTTTTAGCGGAATTATATATGACGTTTGTCTTGAGTGCTTTTGGGCAGTAACGCATCAATGAAAGAAAACAAACTGAATAGATAACGGATATAGAAAGGATTTCAACACGAATGTTATACACGCGGAACCACCTTTCTCGTGTAATTACGCAAAATCAAGAAATGGTTGCTATGATATCTAACAGCCGTAAGTAAACGCTTTTTTAAATCACAAACTGCACCAAAATGAAGATGAACGAACGTCCAATTTAATGTCCGCTTTCAGTTGATCTTGTGTATACATAGATATATATTTCTTTTAAATACCCTATCCGGTGGCAAAAGCTGCACGGTAGTGCCAGGAGTGGCAGTACCACCTTGAGCTCCCGAAACTGTGTTATCACCCTGGTTGGCAGCTGATGAGGCTAGGGTATCGCACGTGCTTTCACATGTTGTATGATGAAAAGAACATATCAGAATGAATCTTAATAACTGATTATTATAAAGGTAGTTTGTCTTTTTAAAAGTTTCAGATTTTATATATGCTTCCTACATTTGGTATGACTTTTCATTTTCTAATAACTTATCCAGCTCTGTTTGAACATTTTTAACACCATCCTTAGTTGTTAGCAAAGATTTGTCTATAGATATGGTAATTTCCCATGCTTTTCCGCCAAGGAAAATGATCAGGACTATTCCTTGTCTTGCTTTATTCATCTCAGTGAACATCTGCCTCAACTCAACCTCCAATTGCCATTGGGAGTAGTTTTTTCCTCCAAGTTAAGTGGATGCTTGTATGTTGTCATCTTTTATGCTTTGCTCTGCTACAATTGATTGTTGAAAAAGTTTAGTATGGTGCCTCCTGGCAGATCTTTGGTAATAATTCACCTAGCTTTTTTGCTTACATGTGGCACAAGGCCATATGAATGGGAGCATCAAATAAGACTTGAACTCACTTGTGAAAGTTTGCTAGTCTAGCTTGCTAACCATTACCCCACCCGAGGCACCCAGTAATTCACTAAGCATTTTGCTTAGATGTGGCACCAGGCCGTATTAATGGGAGCACCCTATAAGACTCAAACTCACTCGTGTAGGTTTGCTAGTTTAGCTTTGTTTACACCACCAGAGGTGCTCTAGTAATTTATGAAGCTTTTTGCTTAGGTGTGGCACAACATTGTATGAATGGGGCACCCAATGAGGCTCAAACTCACTCTTACACGTTTGCTAGTCAAGTTTCCAAACCATCACACCACCAGAGGCATGCTAGTAATTTACAAAGCTTTTTGCTTCAATGTGGCACAAGGCTGTATGAATTGGGCACCAAATGAGACTCAAATTCATTTGTGAAGATTTGCTTGTCTAGCTTGCTTACCATTATACCACCCAAAGTGCCCAGGCAAGTCATTGGTAGTAATTTACTAAGCATTTTGGGCCATTGACCTTATTAGTAGAGTGTTCGCCAATGGTCTGGGAGTTCAATCCCTGGTTGAGTTATACCAAAGACTCAAAAAATGGTGCTTGATGCCTCCTTGCTTAATACTCTGCATTTTAGGTGCATTGGAGGTGCCCGTGGTGTAATGGTTATCGTCGCAGAAAATGGACACGGCAACATGAGTTCAAATCCTGGACGAGACTGATTCTATTTCACATAGCACTAATACCTTTGGGAAAGTTATGAATCCAATTATTCCTCCTCCAGCTATGGGTAAATAGTAGGACAGACTAAGTTCTTCAGCCTTGGTGAGGCAACTAGTCTAGGAGAAGGAAAACTCTGAATTCAAACCTGTTAAACTCCGCTTAAAAATTGACCTTGTGTCATATCCTGCCCGAGCGGAGGGGTTGGGTAAATATGTTAATACTCTGCATTATAAGGTCAGAATCAAAGGTAAAGTGGACCAATCCAGTGAAGCAGTAGTGCCTTCCCTTACTCCCTTAAAAAGGGAGCCTTCAGGTAACACTCGACTAAGGTTGCCAACTTTACATACAACTTGTTTAGATGTGGCTCAAGGCTGAATGAAAGGGGCACCCAATGAGACTTGAACTCACTCTTGCAGGTTTGTTAGTCAAGCTTCCTAACCCTTATACTACTCGTAGTGCCCAGGCAGATCATTTGTAAGTACACTGGGACAAATAATGACTGTTTTAAATAGTGTTTTTATAAATCTACTCAATATTATTCTCCATCTGCTGCTACTGCCTGGAAAAGTCCATTAATTTGGGAAGAGGGTATAACTTTATACCTCTTTCAATAGTTACCACTAACCATTTACAGTCATTCAGAAATGCCATTTCTTCTTTTAACTTTCAGCTGTTAAATCATCATCATCATCATCATGTCGCGCCGCCTGCGCGGATATCCCTGACCGTCTCTCGCCATTTCTCCCTATCATTTATCGCCTCCGGCAGGTCTTCAGGGTTACATCCCGTGTCCTCACACAGCTGCTGTATGTAGGTTCGTGCTGGTCGTCCCACTCTTGCACATCCATGTGTGGGGGTCCACAGGAGTACATCGCTTATGAGCTCGTCCTTGCTTCTCCAGCAGTGTCCTGCGTGTCTGGTTCGTCGAACTTGTATAGTTTTTGTGATGGGGGGCAAGTGTCCGTATTGTTGGAGTCTCGTGGGGTGTTGTCGCCAGGACTTGTTTAATACTGCTCTCAACATTCTTGTATAATTTCCGTCCAGCCTCCTTTCCAGCCGCTTCGTAAGCGTCCATGTGGTGCATCCATATAGCAGTATCGACACAACCGCTGCCTGGAAGAAACTGCGTTTCATTTTATCAGTTAGGTCCGACCTGACTGGGTGGTCAAATGCAATGAACCATCATCTACATTTATTGAAAAGAAAGTTACCCTCTTACTTTAAAAGGTTCTCTAATACAATTTTAAAAATCAGAATAGCTTAGTCTGGCATAAGACCACAAGTGTAGAACACTGACTTAAAAAGGAAATCATTACAAGAATTATGCTAAGAAATCTAGGTGACCATTAGATATGTTTGGTGTAAAATAATAAAAGAAACATTCATTTTCTAAAACAAATACTTGTTTTTATATATATCTTCTCTGTCTGTGCACTTTATTCACAGGAGAATATCAAATACCATTTGCCCAGTCAGATGGAGCTGTAGAATACACTGACTGTATTTGCAGAGGGTCTTGGATATGACATTAAACTATGGGATGGTGAGGCTCCTGTATTGGAACTTTGTTTATTTTTTGTTTAATGGCATATCAACCTTCTTGGGTTATTTGATACCAAATTCATCCCTCTAGAAGGGCAGTAGTGGTACTATTTAACCCATAGCTGGGAGGATAAGGGGATTCATACCTTTCCCAAGGGTATTTGTCTGAAATTAAATGTAATAGTGCTACTGGAGTTCGAAATTGCTTACTACGATTCCGCAGTTCAGCACTGTAACCATTATTACACCATAAGGACACTCCCTGGAACTTTGGAGAATGTGGAGTACCCCTTCACTGCCACCACTCCCAGGTCCACTTTGGCCTGGAGTTGTAGGACCTGATAAGGTCCTATCTATGAGTCAAATACAACTGTTTGATCTTTAAACTGTGTGCAAAAAAATGACTTATACTAAATTGAATTGTTAGAAATAGAACTGATTGATCATTAAACTGCGTATAAACAAATGACTGATGTTTAATTGAATTGTTGATGATACATAGTAATATTTGAAACCATTTTACAATATGCAAATGAATGAGTAATGTTGAATAGAATCATCATCATCATCATGTCGTGCTACTAGCACGGATATCCCTGACCCTCTCTCGCCACCCCTCCCTATCATTCATCGCTTTTGGCCGGTCTTCAGGTCTACATCCTGTATCCTCACATAGCTGCTGTATGTATGTTCAAGCTGGTCATCCTGCTTTTGCTTGACCATATGTGGGGGTCCATAGGAGTACATCACTGATGAGTTCGTCCTTGCTTCTCCAGTAGTGTCCTGTGTAATTAGTGTTAGATAGCAATACTTGAAACCATTTAACTATGTAGAAACAATAGTAATACCACTGTGCAAACAAATTAGTTGTAACTCATTAAAAATGAAATTACAGACAAACTAACCTGTCACAAATCAGCTCTTTAAATGTGTGCAAAAAATGACTGATGTGAAATTGTTAGTGTTACATAGCAATACTTGAAACCATTTAACTATGTAGAAACAATAGTAATACCACTGTGCAAACAAATTAGTTGTAACTCATTAAAAATGAAATTACAGACAAACTAACCTGTCACAAATCAGCTCTTTAAATGTGTGCAAAAAATGACTGATGTGAAATTGTTAGTGTTACATAGCAATACTTGAAACCATTTAATTATGTAGAAACAATAGTAATATCACTGTGCAAACAAATTAGTTGTAACTCATTAAAAATGAAATTACAGACAAACTAACCTGTCACAAATCAGCTCTTTAAATGTGTGCAAAAAATGACTGATGTGAAATTGTTAGTGTTACATAGCAATACTTGAAACCATTTAACTATGTAGAACAATGGGAATACTAGTGTACCAACAAATTTATTCTGATTTAAAAATGAAATCACCAAGAAACTATTTGCTTTAAAATCATATATATATATATATATATATATATATATATATATATATATATATATATTGATTTAAATGTGAACAAACAAATGATTAATAGCAAATAAAATTATTCATGTTAGATAGAAATACTTAAAATCATTTAACTGTGCACAAAAATAACCTCATGCTCGTTGAAAAATATTATCTAAAAAATATGTTTACAAATTATATAATTTGTATAAAGATGATTTGGCATTTAATAACCTACGATCATTGATATGCCATAAAACTAACCAAACCAAATCATATATATTTAATATATATGCATAAGGAGAATTTGGCATTGAATAACCTACAATGGTTGATATGCCATAAACCCAAATCAAACCAAATCATACATAGTTTTAATGAGTATTTGGCATTAAATAACCTATAATAGTTAATATGCCATAAAACCCAACCAAACCAAATCATATATATTTAATATATATGCATAAAGAGGATTTGACATTAAATAACCTTCAATGGTTGATATGCCATAAAACCAAATCATATATATTTAATATATATGCATAAAGAGGATTTAGCATTGAATAAACTACAATAGTTGAAATGCCATAAAACCCAACCAAACGAATTAAATTACATGCACAAATACTCAGTCTTATTCATTACTAGATAAAACCACAGAGATTTAACATATCTGGATTTATCTCTCTCCTCATCTGTGTCGTTTTATTTGTTTTTATGAATGTATGTGTATTTTCACCCAAAGCAATAAAGTATAAAAACAAATCATACATAACAATAATGAATATATTGTGGTGTAAACAAAAATAAAATATTAAAAAAAAATCAATTTTCAATTCAGAGTAATCCTCTACCTGGTTAGTGAGTTCTTGGGTTGCACCAGCTGACAAAGACTTTCTAATGTTCTTTTCACTCTTAACATAATTGTGTGATAAAGTCACAATCAGAAAACAGAAAGCACAACTGTTCTCTCTTTGGTAATTCTCTTTTTAAGAACTGGTCAAAGGAGTGGAAATCTGCATACATCATAAGTAAATACTTGAGACCAATTTCGAAGGAGTGACAATCTGCATACATCACAAGTTCATACTTGACACCAATTTCTCAAAAGAGTAGAAATCTGCATACATCACAAGTTCATACTTGACACCAATTTCTCAAAGGAGTGGCAATCTGCATACATCACAAGTTCATACTTGACACCAATTTCTCAAAGGAGTAGAAATCTGCATACATCACAAGTTCATACTTGAGACCAATTTCTCAAAGGAGTGGCAATCTGCATACATCACAAGTTCATACTTGAGACCAATTTCTCAAAGGAGTGGCAATCTGCATATATCACAAGTTTATACTTGAGACCAATTTCTCAAAGGAGTGGCAATCTGCATACATCACAAGTTTATACTTGAGACCAATTTCTCAAAGGAATGAAAATCTGCATACATCACAAGTTCATATTTTAGACCAATTTCTCAAAGGAGTGGCAATCTGCATACATCACAAGTTCAAACTTGAGACCAATTTCTCAAAGAAGTGGCAATCTGCATACATCTCAAGTTCATACTTGAGACCAATTTCTCAAAACCAATGACTAGGAGTGACCACATTTTCCTCTCTCAGATATCTTGCATACAACACATGCATGTTCCTGTTTTTCTTCATAAGGCAAGTTGTTTCTCTTCTCGTGACACACAAACATAATCTTTATAATATTAAATCTCTGTGTGACAGTACCCCTCGCAGGCTGGCCCCACTATATCAGCTTCCTTAAACCACTCATGGCCATTAGATCAGATCGTCTAGTGGTTTCTCTCATCTCTGACCAGGGGTATTACACATTTCCTTATGGACTCACAAAACACAACTGAGAGGGTGGAAGAAAAGAACAAAAAAACAAACATGGACTTGGGTCAGCTCCAAGCACAAGAGGAGGAGTTTGTGATACTTTTGTGCAGCTCTCCATGCATTTGCAGGCGTGTATATGCACAAAACTTCCACAAAGCCACTTGGAATGCTGACTCATCTCTTGACTGCCCAGTTCTGTCGACCGATTTCTGCTGCTCCTTTCTTCTGACTGTCTCCTTCTGCCCTCCTTTGTCAACTGACTCTCTCTGTCTTCTCTCAGACCTTCCTTTCCTCGTCCTTCCGGTCTCGTGGGAGATCTTGTGCTCAGGCCTTTTGTGTGGGTTTCACGCCAAAGCAGACAAAGAGATTCTCTGACTAGCGACCACATACACCAACACAACGAATGCCCAACATAGTGTCACATCTGTGTCTGATAGTTTTTAAGCAAATTACTGAAAAAATGACAAATTTTAGCATTAAATTTTTATAATAAAATCTACACTAAAATTTGCATAATAATGAAAATAAATTTGGTTTTGAGTTGATTCAGTTATGAGGTGCCAATGAAATTACTCATATTTGATACAAATGCCAAATCTTGTTTATATATATATGTATATATATAAAAGCAAGATTCGGCATTAAATGACCCACAAGGATTGATATGCTCTAAAACCCAACCAACCATATATATATATATACATATAGATATTTACCAACCGCTCTGCTCTGGCAGAATATGACACAAGGTCAATTTTTAAGCAGAATTTAACAGGTTTGAATTCAGAGTTTTCCTTCTCCTAGACTAGTTGCCTCATCAAGGCTGAAGAACCCTGTCTTCTCTACTATTTACCTATAGCTGGAGGGAAAATAATTGGATTCATGCCTTTCTCAAGAGTATTAGTGCTATGTGAAATGCCATCAGTCTTGTCCAGGATTTGAACTCGTGTCCATTTCCTATGACAATAACCATTACACCACGGGCACATCCAATAAAAGAGTTTTGAATTACTAACAGTTAAATATCAAAACAGTTCTATTCTAAGGAATTCAGTTTAGCATAAGTACACAATTTCAATGTCAAAAACAGTTCTATTTCAAACAATTCAGTTTAGTATGCAGTTTAGTTCCATTCAATATATAGATAGGACATTACGATGATAACCATTACACCATGGATATCTCCATATATACATATATATATGTATGTATAAAGAGGATTTTGCATTAAATAAAATTGATTTTGAGTCGAGTTAGCTATGGGGAGCCAATAAAATTATTCGTATTGATACAAATATTTGAAACCAGTTAACTTTATGCAAAAAAAGCGCTCAAGCTGATTAAAAAATTTTATCAACAAAATGTGTTTACAAATCATATATATTTAATTATCTATTACTTTTTACTCATCTTGTTAGCTGGGAAAATGTTTTGAATTCAATTTTCAAAAGGAACACACAGAAGATATAAAATAATTTTTATAGAAGACAAATATTATCTTATCTTTGTTAAAAATAAGATGCATATCTGCATTTTCAATGAATACATTGCTGAACATTCTCAAAAGATATGAAGTTATTTTAATTGCTGTGAATTTGTTTTTACTTGTTTTAGCTTCTTTTTCCTCTACAAACCGCATTGCCCAGAATTTGAACTCAGGTTATCATATCCATTTCCTATAATGATATATCCATTACAACATTCATATAGTTCATCTACTAAGTTTTGGCTAAGTAGGCATCATCATATTGATGGATGAACATTATCATTATTATGTGTAATATAAGAGAATTATATCCTGCAAAAACTATAACAGACAAGAACTATTCAGATGAATTACTTCTTGTAAATACACCTGTCCAAGCTGAATCCCAGCTGCATAACCTGGAGCAGGCAGCAGGAGGCATTGGTCTACACATCAACACAAACAAAATGAAGTATTTGCATTTTAAACGAGAAAGAGCTATCACCAGTGGCAGTCCTCTGAAATTCGTAGACAAGCTCATGTATCTTGGTGGCAGTATCTCATCTACTGAAAGTGATGTTAATATACACCTAGTGAAGGCATGGGTTGCTATAAATAGGTTATTGATCATGTGGAAGTCTGATTAATCCAATATGATAATATAATAAAAGAGGATATCTTCCAAATTGTGACTGTGTCCATACTACCGTATAGATGCACTACATAAATGCTAACAAAACGCATAAAGGAAAAGCTAGATGGAAACTACATAAGAATACTACAAACTATTTTGAATGAATCCTGGAAGCAAGAACCCATGAAACAACAGCTATATGACTGTGTGTAAAAAATAATCCTCTAAAGAAGCAACAATACCGAAAATCTAAATATGAATATAAAAGGAATGTCTTTAGGCAAAAATCTTAGAAAAATATAAAAAGGAAGAATAAGTAAATCATATTTAAGTTAAGGCATAGTTAAGTTAAGTTGTTGCTTAGAGGGAAGAACAAAAAAAATGCTGGTCGGTTGGTTGGTTGGGTTTTTTATGGGATATTAACCTTTGTAGGTTATTTAATGCCCAAACTATTTTTATACAAATAAACTGTTCTATTTCAAATAAATCAGTTTAGTATAAGTACACTGTTTAATTGTTAAAAAACATTTCTATTTCAATTTATTCAGTTGAGTCAAACAATTCAGTTTAGTATAATTGGTCTAATGAGTAGAGTGTTTGCTAACGGTCAGGAAGACTGGGGTTCAATCCAAGGTTGAGTCATACCAAAGGCTCAAAAAATGGTACTTGATACCGCCTTGCTTAACATTCAGTATTATAAGGTAAGGATCACGGGTAAAATGGAGCAATCCAGGGAATGGAGTAGCACCCTCCTCTACACCTCGGTATAATAGCTATTGAAAAGAGAGCCTTCAGGTCACCCTCGACTGTGGTTGCGAACAACAACAGTTTTTGTGTGCACTCAGTTAAATGTCAAAACAATTCTATTTCAAACAATTCAGTTTAGGATAGTACAGTTTCAATGTCAAAAACAGTTGTATTTCAAGCAATTCAGTTTAGCATAAGTATACAGTTTAGTTCTATTTGACCCATAGATAGGGCCCTATCAGGTGCTACCACTCCAGGCCAGAGTGAACCTGGGAGTGATGGCAATGAAGGAGTGCTCCACATTCCCCAGCCTTACTGGAACCTCATAATGGGATTATTTAATGTCATATCCAGAACACTCATTGGGGATGGGTATTACCCCTCTGCAGAGAGGTGCAGTTGGTGTATTCTACAGCTCCTCCAGCTGACTGGGCAACAATAATGCTGATGTATAAAAACATAATCTGCTTCTTGTTTTTCTTTATTATCTAAAATGTACATATGGATAGAGGAAGTGCAAGTTGGAGATGGCTGAAATGTATACACATAATTGCTACAGTGCAGTTTTTCTGTAAAACCTCTCTGGCTTTATGCTTCGTTCTCCGCAGTCAAAATTCTTTCTTGGTTTATATAATTTTCTGGACAGCTACACAATCTACATGGTCACACCTCCTGCCTACATGCCATTCATGGACACACCTCTTGTTTAGCATACTAACCACACAACCTATGTGACACTGTTTATCTTAGGAAATAAGTGGACATTCTGTTATGCAACCCATGCGGCATTTCCAATGGGGTATTATCCTGTTTATCATAGGAAACAGGTGCACATCCTGTCATGCTACCCACACAACTTATGTGGCATGTCAAAGGAATCTTCCTGTTGTTATCCAACAACATTGGTTGAATAACGATCCATATTGAGTTAAAAAAGTCAATGAAATAACAGGTTTCATATATTTACATTGAACAGAAAAATATAGAAATTAAAAGATAAAATCAAGACATATAACTCAAGTACATTTAAGTAATAACTTTTTTTATTTAAACTCTTATTAAACAAAAGTACCTAAAATAATCTGTAGCATAATCAAATCATTATCCACAAATCCAAATACATCTGATCACATATACAGCACATTGTTTTTTTATATCTTGGATAATACAGTCTTTTTTCAGGTACGTGAGTGTGTTAATGTTTTTTAACACACTGAAAATCCTCATTTACACATCCAATAAGAGAATATTGATAAAACCTTAAAAAAAAAATCATTATAAACTCAACTACATTTAATCACCATCTTATATAAGAATCTAATCAAACATAGAATATCAGAAAAAAATAGCCAAAACATTGAGCTGAGTGTGTAAGTCATACAAGACAAAGTTACAATTCATAAACTCATATACATATAATCATTTAAAAAGTGGATTGTTCTTTTCTTTTTAATACCATCAAGTATAGTGAGAGACATTTCCTTTCTTTCAAGTGTGTGTGTATGTTTATATTTTTAACTTAATGAAAACACTAAGGCGCCCACTTTGAAACTACATTTTTATTTTGTTCTTCATTTTATATCTCTTCCTTTTCTTTCTTTTTTTATCTTTCTTTTAATTTTGCCATTTTCTTTATTGTTACAGTAGCATTCAATTTTTTATTCATTCATTCTTTTTCATTTTGTTCATTTTGCATCCTATTTTTCAACTTGCCATTTTCCTCTTTCTTTGAGATAAGATGTGAATTTGCACTTTTCAATGGGCAACAGCTATACCTTCTCTCTTCTATGCTTCCTTATCTCAACAGGAACAATAATAATGGTTAAAAAGAGACTTTTAAATGTGTTGGTTATGGACAAGGAAAATAGAAGCAATGAGCAGCAAAACAGATGAAGACTGAAAGAAGATGATGCATGTCAATAAGCATAAAAAAGAAAGTTTTTTTCATGTTGCAGACAATAACAAGTCCTTATATGTGATTCCTACATCAATGAAGATATTTAGATGATTTGGTAGATCTTCTTTCAAACAAATTGTTTTAAATTTGAATCAACATCTGTATGTTTTAATGTGAATAAAAAATTTAACATTTTATATTCCTGTATAAACTTGATGATGCCTTCCCTTCAGTGTGTACTAGCATGTTTTTTTTTTCTTTAAAATCTAATTTTTCTGTAATGATAATTCATAAATTCATGCGATTAGCTGTTACAGCCTTCCTGTTCTTGATGGAGTGACATCATCAAATTGATGGTGACATACCTAGTCCTTGCTGGGGAAAAACAACCACCATGGTGGTATCAGCTCAGACGAACAAAAAGATTTTACCCGTCGTCACTCTGCCGCAAACACCAGTGGAAGGAACAACAGACACAACACAACGTAACAAAACGAATTAACTTGTAGGTCATTCCACTTCAGCACTGACAAACCCTCCGCACAGGACTCAATCATTCCAAAGAAAATCAGAAAAGTAACAATTCAACATCAAAGGAGGAGGGGCAAAAATTGTTAAATACTCGCGGAAACCAACTAAAAGACTGATAAGGCAAAAAAAAAGTACCAACCACTATCTTCCCTTTTCAGAGGTTACAAATCTTTCTCTTTAAGTTGGAGCTGAATGCAGAAGATAGTCCAATCTCGACTGATTTATGGCAACCAAACCTTGTTGCACTTTGTTTTTAAGCTGGTGCCCAACTTCCGGTTCTCTCCGTCTTTGCTTCTACTCGGGACACTCCGGCTCTCTCCATCTTCTACTTCCCCAAGTGAGAAGAGTATGTGCGGGTGTGAGATAGAAAAAAAAAAAATCAAACACGAGAGATTCAGGTGGGAGAGGGTCGTAACATAGCTCATACAAAAAGTGTGGTTGATCCTACACGATGCTACACTGTAAATACATGCATGTAAGTATTTGAATGGTTCACTCGTTTAGCTGAACTGTGGGGCCCTCATACAATGATATTGAGAGTTCATTGTATATATACAAATACCTTATAATTCAAATTGAAATTAGCAGACCATTTCATATACCTCAGTACCAATATCTCATCTGTTAAAACTGATGGCAACATATGTTTAGGAAAGACATAGACTGCCATTGACATGTTGTTTGGCAATATAGAAATCTGATAAAATAAAATGGGAATTCTTCCAATCCATAGCCATGTCAGTAATATTGTATGGCTGCACTATCTGGACTTTAATAAGGCACTTGGGGGAAAAGCTAGATAGGAACTGCATAAGGATGCGGCATGCTGTTTTGAACAAATCCTAAAAGCAACACCGCACAAAACAGCAGCTGTATGTTCGCCTTCCTCCCATCTCACAAACTGATCAAGTAAGATGAACAAGACATGCTGGGCCCTGCATGGAAAACTTATAAAAAATGTTCTCCTGTGGATTCCTGCATATGAACAGACTAGTGTTGGCTGACCAGCTAAGACCCACATTCATTCTCTCTCTGCTGACACTGGAAGTCATCTAGAGGACCTCTCAAGAGTGGTGAACAAGAGAGAGTCCAGGAAATCAGTGCTTGTTGAGGACACATTGCGATCAGAATAGATTAAAGAAACTCATTACTTTCCTGTAAGTATATGCTATTTTAAAAAAGATGAAAATGGTTTCTCCCGGGTGTGAATTCGAATGTGCTTATTCAATGTTGACTTATCAGAAAATGCTGATCCGCACATTTCACAAGAAAAGGGTTTCTCACCTGTGTGTATCCGGATGTGCCTTTTTAATTTGGAATTCTCTGAAAATGCTGAAGGACACATTTGACAAGAGTAGGGCTTCTCACCTGTATGTATGCGCAAGTGAGTTTTTAATTGGGAATTATATGAAAATGCTGAGCCACAAACTTCACAAGAAAAGGGTTTCTCTCCTGTATGTATTCGCATATGGATTTTTAGTGTGGATTTCTCTGAAAATGCTGAACCACATACTTCACAAGAAAATGGTTTCTCTCCTGTGTGTATTCTTATGTGGCTTTTTAAATAAGAACTGACTGAAAATAGTGATCCACACACTTCACAAGAAAAAGGTTTCTCTCCTGTGTGTATTTGCAAATGTCTTTTTAAGTTGGAATTAGCTGAAAATGATCTACTACAAACTTCACATGAAAATGGTTTCTCTCCTGTGTGCATTCGCATATGCTTTTTTAAACTTGAATCCTTTGAAAATGCTGATCCACACACTTCACAAGAAAAAGGTTTCTCTCCTGTGTGTATGCGCATGTGAATATTTAAACTAGAATTCTGAGAAAATGCTGATCCACACACTTCACAAGAAAAGGGTTTTTCTCCTGTATGTATTTGCATGTGTCTTTTTAAATTAGAATTCTCTGAAAATGCTCTACCACAAACTCCACAAGAAAATGGTTTCTCTCCTGTGTGTATTCGCATGTGGGTTTTTAAATGGGAATTCACTGAAAATGCTGATCCACATACTTCACAAGAAAATGGCTTCTCTCCAGTATGTATTCGCATGTGTGTTTTTAAACTGGAACTCCCTGAAAATGCTGATCCACACACTTGACAAGAGTAGCATTTCTTTTCACTGTTTGTTTCCATGTTTATTTAAAAATGTTAATTTTATACAAATGCTTATGGCAGGAATAAGAATTTTCTTCTTTTTGTGTTTGTATGTAATGATTCAAAGATGAAATCTATCAAACTATAGATTCACATTCTTTAAAAAGAAAAACACATTTTCAAATTAGTCTTTTGCTCTGCACTTTTTCAAATTCTCCTCAATAAATAACACCTACAAATAAACAAAAAGGTAAAATTAGAGAAAACAAGATAATGATGCATTGCAATAATATATTTATTCTATTTTTTTTATTTCAATAAACCGTAATGTATCATATAATTCATATCAAGTCATTAATGAAATTTTTATACTAATTTTCAATAGTTAGCGACCATAGTCGAGGGTAACTCGAAGGCTCCCTTTTCGATAGCTACTACATCAAGGTGTAGGGGAGGGCGCTACTCCTTCCCTGGATTGCTCTACTTTACCCTTGATCCGTACCTTATAATGCTGAGTGTTAAGCAAGGAGGCATCAAGTACCATTTTTTGAGTCTTTGGTATGACCAGGCCATTGGCGAACACTCTAACCGCTAGGCCAAAATACCAGTTATTTATCTGAAACAACAGAATGGGTGATTATTGATCAATTCTTAGAAAAATGTTTGCATCCCATTTATATGTGGTGGTCTTACAGTTTTTGATAAAATCTTTAACAAGATTCTTAGCAAATTAGTAACTATATCTATTCACTGAAATCAATTATTATTGCTTTAAGATATTCTCGAATTAAATATTCATTTAAAAAGTACACCATTTATGGATACAGATTATGGAAATTTTTTGAAAGAAATTGACGATTTAAAATTTCCACTGAATATATTTTTTCATGATATTGAATACTTTCGAATGAAATTTGTTTTTGTTTTGTTTTGTTTTATGGCATATCAACCATTGTAGGTTATTTAATGCCAAATCCTCTTTATACATATATATTGAATATATAGGATTTGGTTTGGTTTTATGGCATATCAACCATTGTAGGTTATTTAATTCCAAATCCTCTTTAAACATATATGTTAAATATATATGATTTAGTTTGCTTAAGCTTTAAGGCATATCAACAATTGTAGGTTATTTAATGCCAAATCCATCTTTATACATATAAACAGTTCTATTTCAAACAATTGAGTTTACTGTGACTATGCAGTTTAAATGCCAAAAACAGTTCTATTTCAAACCATTCAGTTTAGTCAACAAAGTTAAATGGTTCCAAGTATTACTGTATATCCTTAACAATTCAATTAAACATCAGTTATTTATTTATACAGTGTTAAATGTAAAAACAGTTCTATTTCAAACAATTCAGTTTAGCATAAGTACACAGTTTAGTTCTATTTGATCCTTGGATAGGACCCTATTAGGTGCTACCACTCCAAACCAGAGTGGACCTGGGAGTGATGGCAATGGAGGGATATTATGCATTCCCCCAAAGCTCCAGCATCACTGGAACCTCACAATGAGATTATCTAGAGTCATATCCAGGACACTCATGAGGTGGGGGTATTACCCTTCTGCAGAGATGCAGTCAGTGTATTCTACATCCTCAACCGACTGGGCCAGCTTTCATATTTAAAGGTTTCTTTATAGTAATGACTATGTTAAAAGCATTTAAAACAAAGTTTCCGTACAACAGAATTTTATCAAATTAATTGAACTTTTTGATCAATGAAATGATTCAAGGTTTGTGGTTATCCACTAATACTTATATTAAAATAATTCTCATTTGTTTTGTGAGATGTCAACAATGTCATGGACAAAAACTCCATCTCTGATTGTATATATTATATAGAAATAAAATTCATATCAAATGGGTTTTTTTTTTTTCTTTTCAATGACAAAAACACATTTAAGCGGAAATTAATTTTTTACACTAAGCAATTCGTCATACACCGAAAAAAAATCGCTTTGATATTTAGGGACTATTATTCATGCAAAACCGGTTCAAGCAGTTTTTTCGCGTTAAAATATTCATTATTTTTAAATAAGGTGACTAAACAAAACACTTACCTGTGTTTATCTTCTCTTGCGAACGATTCAGAAAATGGGCGTACAAAAAATTATTTTTTAATAGAGAACCAGACTCGTTTTGGACGACTGAAATTGTTATTCAGTTGTTGGGGACAAAAAAAGAAAAAAAAAACGCAAACAGTTATGTCCTAAATTTTTGTGGTAGGTTGGATATTCACTGTCGACACGTGCTTGTCAAGTCACTTTTGTGAGGGTGTCGCTTCCGTTTCCTCTAAACGTTTCTGCGCATGTGCGATATTCTCCAATCTTTCAGGTCTTTTAAAATGATCCTTAAAGAAATCAATTTAATGCTATATTTCATTTGTAAGATTGAAATACAAATATTAATGACAGATTGGCTAGAAGTGCGTCTGGCTACTGTTTTGTTGGAATCAAGACTCTTAAACTTTTAAACTATTTTATCAGCTATTTCTTTAACAATCGTAAATATGAATGTTGTAATAATTTACATATAATTGTGTGAATTATTTCAAAATAAACGTAAAAAGAAAATAAATGTAATAGAAATAATTTTCTTGGATAAAATGTTTTCCTTGTATTTTCCATGAATTAAATTCGCAGCAATTAGAAAATACGAGAAAAATATTCTGCACTTTGAAATTAATATTAAAAAAGGATTAAATTGGTTTTCAAAAAACATTCGCCTGATTCCAGATGATGTAAAATTCAGTACAAAATAAAATACTTTTAGAAATCTTAAAAATATTTCCTAATGAATTCTTCTTTCGTAAATGAAAAGAATATCTTCGTGCAAATACGTATCATGAAAATGAAGAAAATGTTTTTGGACTTTTGTCGTCTGCTTTGACTCCCTTAGGACAAGGAAATATTTAGGGGGGAAAAAGACAATAAAATTCTAAATTGATTTATATTTTCTCGTTGAATGAAATATGAAAACAGCGATCGTTAGCGAAAATATATTTTAATGCATGAAACTCAAGGGAGGCAACAGTAACAATGAAAGAAAATTTTAAATCTTTCTACTGCAAAATTATGATCAATGAAATTTTTTAGTTTTATTTTTTAATTTTTTCCTTCAAAATCAATTTTATTAAAAAAAAATAAAATTCATTAAAAAAAGTGCCTTTTTTAAACTTGAAATAATGAATTTATAAAATTATACGATCGTTTAGTTCACAGTATAAAAAATGGAAATTCAAAACCGATTTGATCTTTAATTTTTTTTCATACCCCCCACCCACTTCATTTTTTAAACTTGATGTTTAAAAGAAGGAATTAATATAATAAGATGATATTTTACTTCATTATTATCTAAAATAGTAGTGGGTGAGAATAAAAATGAATTTGTCATTTACTGATAAGAATCCCCTCCTCACACACACAAACACAACATGTTGCTGGGTTGATGATGATGATGTAGATCTGTAGGGAACGAATAAATAAATAAAAAATTAAATTTAAAAAAATGAATAAATAGATAAAAAGAAAACTATTAAATTTGAAGAAACTCCCAGAGGTCTCTAACGGAAAAGGAGATGACGCATACGTAAAAAGAAAAAAGGATTTTTCCCCTTGAAAAAGGAAACAATAGCATCTTTCTCTTTCAGGCAGTGTCCGTCAAACCAACAATACCATTTTGCTGTCTGGTGTTTGGGGCACCACGCTACGTCTCAAGACGTAGCATCGGTTAGTCCCTTCACCCAATAAATAAAGGAAAGTATAGAAGAAATGTTTTCGCTTCTTATCCTTTTTCTGTCTTTTCTTTTTGTATATTTCTTTTGGGACTTTCTTTGGGCAAAGCATTGCGCCAGCCAGTCAATGTGGGGTGAACCAGTGTAACCAAAATATGGAGCCAGATAGCTTACGGCAACACAGCCTTGCCCTTAGCCCCTGACCTTCAAAAGCCTTCAAACTCCACAGATCTCACAAACCTATGAAAGAAGTGACAACACCTAAGATAAGAAGAACAAAGGCAAAGTTTTTATGTTAAAAGAGCCAATTTTTATTTGCCCCCCCCAAATAGCATGGAAAGTGTTTGAGGAAAGTTTTGTGTGGTTATGTTGCAAAGCAGACAACTTTCTTATAGCTCTTGATGACAGTGAATCTGGATGCTGCTTGAACAGATCAATGGTGTAGGTATGAGGTCCAGGTTAGGAGATGTGGCCCAGTATCCAGCAGACAGCCAGAAAGTTTAACATGTTTGGTCAATGAGGCAGGCTAGTTGATATCTTAGTGGTTGATTAGCAACTGACCGAGAGTTTGGCTGGCCTGAGCTGTGAGCAAGCTGATGAAATCAGCTTGGGTCGTGTCAACTGCAGCTAACTGGTAGTTGGTCTAGGCCTGGATGGTAGTCAACCTGGGAATGCCAAATACATTTTAATGTAAATAATCAGTTCTATTTTAAATAATTCAGTTTAGCATGAGTACATAGTTTAATTGTCAAAAATATTTCTATTTCAGACTATTCAAGCAGTTATAGATAACAATTTAGTTTTGTGTAAGTACAGTTTCCATGTCAAAAGTAGTTCAATTTCAAATAATTCAGTTTAGCATAAGCACACAGTTTAAATGTAAGTACAGTTTAATTGTGAAAAACATTTCTATTTCAAGCTATTCAGTTTAATCCTAAAGAGGATTTGCCATTAAGTAATATATATATATATATATATATATATATATATATATATATATATATATATATATATATATATATATTTAATGAGGATTTGCCATTAAGTAACCTACAATGGTTGATATACCATTGAACCTAATCATACCAAATCATATATATTTAGAATATATGTATAAAGAAGATTTGGCATTAAATAACCTACAATGGCTGATATGCCATAGAACCCAATCAAACCAAACCCTATATATTCAATATATTTGTAAAAACAGGATTTGGCACCAAATAAACAACAATGGTTGATATGCCATAAACCAAGCTAAACCAAATCCTATATATTTAATATATATATAAAAACAGGATTTGGCACCAAATAACCAATAATGATTAATATGCAATAAAACCAAGCTAAACCAAATCCTATATATTTAATATATATGTAAAAACAGGATTTGGCACCAAATAACCAACAATGGTTGATATGCCATAAAAGCAAACTAAACTAAATCCTATATACTTAATATATAGCAGAAAGAATTTCAAACCATTATTTAGTGCTGGAATTGTTTTTGCCGTTCTCTCATGTTATAAATATGTATGTATAAACAGGATTTGACACCAAATAACCAACAATGGTTGATATGCCTTAAAACCAAACCAAACCAAACCAAATTATTCAAATGATCTAAAATTTTAGCAGCATGGATGGAAACAACTCAAATTTCGATGTTTAACATTTAAACACTTTTCCTTTTCCAGTGAATGACATTTCTATATCTGAAAGGGAAAAAAAATTAAACATTGAATTTAGAGTAGTTTCTACACATATTGTTAAAATTCGAGATCGTTTGAATGAGAAATAGTCTAGTTACTAGATTACAAAATGGTATTATAGATTATGAATGTTTTGGTTTGGTTTTATGACTTATCAACTGTTCTGGGTTATCTTATGCCAAATCTGGTTTATACATATATATCAGATATAATGATTGTAAACATAAATCAATAAAGTTAAATGGTTCCAAGTATTGCTATGTATATGTACTGCCAAATAACAATTCAATTAAACATTAGTCATTTGTTTACACATAGTTAAATGATCAAACAGTTCTATTTCAAACAATTTTATTGGTTTTGTTTTGTTTTATGGCATATCAACCTTTGTAGTTTATTTAATGCCAAATCCATTTTTATAGAGATAAACAGATCTATTTCAAACAATTCCGTTTAGCATAAGTACAGTTTTTTTGTTTACACAGAGTTAAATGTAAAAACAGTTCTATTTCAAATAATTCAATTTAGCATAAACACACAGTTTAGTTCTATTTGACCCATAGATTGGACCATATCAGGTGCTACCACTCCAGACCTGAATGGACTAGGGAGTGATGGCAATAAAGGCGTACTCCACATTACTGAAAGCTCCAATGTTACTGAAGCCTCACCATCCGGTTGTTTAGTGTCATTTTCAGAACACTTGTTAGAGGGAGTTTCTGCAGAGATTCAGTTAGTGTATTCTGCAACCCTAACCCTACCCAACTGAGCCAGCTGTCATTTGTTTACACATATTCAAATGATAAAACAAATCTATTTAGCATAAGCCATTTGTTTGCTCTCAGTTTAAATGTCAAACAGTTCTATTTGATCCATAGATAGGACCCTATCAGTTGCAACCTCTCTGGGTCAGAGGGGATCTGGGAGTGATGACAATGAAGGGGTATTTGGTATTTCCAGAGGTCTAGCATTACTGAAGCCTCACCATCAGATTGTTTGGAGGTGCCCGTGGTGTAGTCGTTATCGCCGTAGGAAATGAACACGGCGATACGAGTTCAAATCCTGGACCTGACTGATTGCATTTCACATTGCACTAATACCCTTGGGAAAGGTATGAATCCAATTATTCTCCCTCCAGCTATGGGTAAATAGTAGGACAGACTAGGTTCTTCAGCCTTGGTTAGGCAACTAGTCTAGGAGAAGGAAAACTCTGAATTCAAACCTGTTAAACTCCGCTTAAAAATTGACCTTGTGTCATATCCTGCCCGAGCGGAGGGGTTGGTAAATAGTACCATCAGATTGTTTAAAATTATAGCCAAGACACTTGCCAGAGTCTTACCCCTCTGCAGAGATACAGTTGGCATATTCTACTGCCCCTGCGGACTGGAGTTCATAGATTATGAAATATCTATGTTTCTAAAACATCATCTGTCAGTATGTGTGTGTGTGTGTATTGCATTTACCAACCGCTTCACTACAAGCTGGAAAATTGTAGAGACCGACGGGAACTACTAGAATTAGGCAGAAATGATAGAATAACATTATATTTTAATCACTTTCACTCGAGATGGACAGCTCCTATTCTGTCTGAAATTGGTTGCTTATTTGTGAGACAACAGAACAGAGTTTGCCCAGCTGACTCTAGAATACACTGACTGCTTATCTGCTGAGGGGTAAGACCCCTCCCCAATGAGTGTCCCGGATATGACCCCAAACTATCTGATGGTGAGGTTCCAGTAATGCTAGAGCTTTGGGGAATGCAGAGCACTCCTTCATTGCCATTACTCCCAGGTCCACTCTGGCCCGGAGTGGTAGCACCTGATAGTGCTCTATGAGTTAAATAGAACTAATCTGCATACTTATGATAAATTGAATTGCTTGAAATAGAAATGTTTTTGACATTGAAACTGTACTTACACTAAACTGAATTGTTTGAATCAGAACTCTTTGACTAAACTGAATAGCTTGAAATAGTAATGTTTTGAAAATTAAATTGTATTTTTAGATTTAAATTGCATACTTATGCTAAACTGAATTCTTTGAAATGGAACAGTTTTTGACTTTGAAACTGTGTGTAAACAAAATTTATACTTATACTAAGCAAAATTGTTTGAATTAAAACTGTTTGACTAAACTATTCAGTTCAAGCTATTCAGCTTGAAATAGAAATGATTTTGACAATTAAACTATGCACTCGTGTTAAACTAAATTGTTTGAAATAGAACCCTTGGCCTTTTTCACACAAGTACCTACCCAACACTTACCTAAACTTCTCCAAAAAACCCTTAGCTTCTTTCACACTAGTACCTACCCAACACTTATCTAAACCTTTCCAAAATACCCATGACCTCTTTCACACTTGTACCAACTCAACACTTATCTAAATTTCTCCAAAATACCCTTGGCCTCTTTCATACTTGTACCAACCCAACACTTATCTAAATTTCTCCAAAATACCCATGGCCTCTTTCACACTTGTACCAACCCAACACTTATCTAAATTTCTCCAAAATACCCTTGGCCTCTTTCACACTTGTACCAACCCAACACTTATCTAAACTTCTCCAAAACACCCTTGGCCTCTTTCACACAAGTACCTAACAAACACTTACCAAATCTTCTCCAAAATACTCTTGGTCTCTTTCACCCAAGTACCCACCAACTTACCTAAACTTCTCCAAATATGAACACCCATATCCACAGCATACATTTGCTAACTTCCTGTCTTTGCAAACTAGACAAACGAAGTTGCAATTACCAGAAAATTGTACACTTTTCTTAAACATTTTCTGAAATGGAAATTTACTAAGCTTTTTGCTTAGATGTGGCACAAGGCCATATGAAAGGGGCACCCAATGAGACTCGAAAAACATTTTCTGAAATGGATGATCTGAACAGAAAAGATCACGCCAACCTTCTTGTGGAACCACAGAGATATAAACTTGACATGTTCACAGTCTGATACTGAAAGGTCCCTAGAGTTTAATCATAAGGTCACTCAGAGCCCAGATACAAATGCTTTTACACATTGGTCATTCTAGTATTGTAGGAACGTTGAAGAGGATTTGCACTGCCTTTTACATCCCTTAGTAGCAGATAGTCCTGAATTAATGATACACTGAAACTCAAACCCAAAAGAACCACTACAACTCCATTCACTGCCTGATTACACTAGGTAAGTAGTCTGCTCCAAACGGTCTGTCCCAAAAAATGGACTATTCAATAATTGTGAACAATCCATCTCTGCTCATAATCTACCTACTGACCTTTGCTTATTATCTACCTCATTCTGTTCATTATCTATCAGTCTCTTCATCATCTATATACCTACTTCAGTTTGTTCATCATCTATCTCAGTCAGTTCATGATCTCTCTACCTACCTCAGTTAGTTTATCTACCTTCCCCTGTCTCTTTATCTTTCTCAGTCTGTTCATAATTTGTCTACGTGTTCATTAGCTCAATTTGCTCCTTATCTACCAACCTACGTCTGTTCAGTATCTCAGTCTGTTAATGATCTATCTACCTACCCCAGTTAGTTCATTATCTCAGTTCATCATCTATCTACCTACCTCAGTCTGTTTATTATCTATTTACCTACCCCATTCTGTTCATTACCTTTCTTCCTACCTCTGTTTATAATCTACCTCAGTCTGTTCATAATTTGTCTACCTGTTCATTATCTCAGTTTGCTCATTATCTATCTCAGTCTGTCCATAGTCTATCTACCTACCTCAGTTTGTTCATCATCTACCTACCTCAGTTTGTCCATCATCTATCCATCTACCTCTATGTCTTTATTTATTAATCTCAGTTTGTTCATTATCTATTTACCTAGCTCAGTCTGTTTATTATCTATCTCAGTTGGTTAATTAACTATCTACTTACCTCAGTCAGTTCATCATCTTTCTACCTTCCACTGTCTCTTTATCTTTCTCAGTTTGTTCATAATCTGTTTTCAGTGAGCACATTACATATATACCTATGTTGGTTTATTATCTATCTCAGAGAATTTCTCATCTACCTACCTATATACCTCAGTCAGTTCATTATCTATCTCATGCTGTTTATGATCTATCTACCTACCTCAGTTTGTTCATCATCTATCAACCTACCTCGGTTTATTCATTATCTATCTCAGTCAGTTCATTATCTACCTACTTCAGTCTGTTTATTATCTACCTCAGTATGTTCATTATCTTTTTTCCTACTTCTATTTATAATCTACTTGAGTCTGTTCATAACCTCTCTACCTGTTCATTATCTCAGTCTGCTCATTATCTATCTGTCTACCCCAGTCTGTTCATTATCTCAGTAGTATGTCCACCATCTATCTACCTACCTCAGTCTGTTCATCATCTACCCACCTACCTCCATGTTTATTATCAATCTCAGTTTGTTCATTGTCTATCTACCTACCTTGGTCAATTCATTATCTCTCAGCCTGTTCATCATTTATCAACCTACCTCAGTCTGTTCATTATCTATTTACCTACCACAGTATATTTATTATTTACCTCAACATGTTCATTATCTTTCTTCCTACCTCTATCACTAATCTATCTCAGTCTGTTCATCATCTATTTACCTACCTCAGTCTCTTTATTATATACCTCAGTCTTTTCATTATCTGTCTACCTGTTCATTATCTCAGTCAGCTCATTAGCCATCTGTCTGTTTATGATCTACCACAGTCTGTTCATCATCAGTCTACCTCATTATATTTCTCAATCTTCTAATCATCTATTTACCAACCTCAGTCTGTTCATTAATTATCTCAGTGCATTCATTATCTTTCTCAGTCTGCTAATTATCAATCTACGTACTTCAACCTGTCTCTGTTCGTCATCTATATACTTACCTCTGTCTGTTTATCATATGCCTCCGTCTTTTCCTCATCTGTCTACCTGTTCTTTATCTCAGTCTGCTTATTATCCATTTATTTACCTCTGTTTATGATCTACCATAGTAGATTACCTTCATTATCTTTCTCAGTTTGCTCATTATCTATCTACTTACCTCAGTCTATTGATGATCTATCTCAGTCTGTTAATATTCTACTTACTCAGCGTGTTTATTATCTACCTCAGTCTGTTCATGATCTTTCTCAGTATCTATCAACCTACCTCATTCTCAGTCTGCTTATTATTTTTGTTTATTATCTACCTCAGTCTGTTCATGATCTTTCTCAGTATCTATCAACCTACCTCATTCTCAGTCTGCTTATTATTTTTGTTTATTATCTACCTCAGTCTGTTCATGATCTTTCTCAGTATCTATCAACCTACCTCATTCTCAGTCTGCTTATTATTTTTGTTTATTATCTACCTCAGTCTGTTCATGATCTTTCTCAGTATCTATCAACCTACCTCATTCTCAGTCTGCTTATTATTTTTGTTTATTATCTACCTCAGTCTGTTCATGATCTTTCTCAGTATCTATCAACCTACCTCATTCTCAGTCTGCTTATTATTTTTGTTTATTATCTACCTCAGTCTGTTCATGATCTTTCTCAGTATCTATCAACCTACCTCATTCTCAGTCTGCTTATTATTTTTGTTTATTATCTACCTCAGTCTGTTCATGATCTTTCTCAGTATCTATCAACCTACCTCATTCTCAGTCTGCTTATTATTTTTGTTTATCATCTATCTCAGTCTGTTCATAATTTTATCTGCCTACATCTGTCTATTTATTATCTCGGGTTTTTTCATCATCTGTCTCCCTGTTCATTATCTCAGTCTCTTTATTATCTATCTATCTACTAATTTTTGTTTATTATCAATCTTAGTGTTCTTACATAGCCAGATATACGGCTGTGTGAAATAGACATGGAATGTTTATAAAATGTTCATATATAACATAGGAATCCCGAAACACGAAAAACACTAACGACTTCTTAGTTCAGGTATGAAACTTTTTATTACCTTTGAGTTAAAAGGTTTTTCGACATAGGGAGAGAGATACCATCTTTCTATGCTGACTTTTCCATCTGTCCCAAACCACGTGTGGCACCCGCCACAAGGCCTCGGCGAGCAAGCGAAAGTCAACCTTCTTCTTCCGACGGCAAATTTCAACTAACTGACTTTTCTCAAATCTTAGTCCATGCTTCCAGTGCGTGACGTCCCCCACATCCCTGGTCACATCCTCTATCTGGGATTTTTATTGTGACATCTCTGAATGACACCTACCTAAGTTTGTTCCTTATTTATCTCAGTCTGTTCCTCCTCTATCTACCTACCTCAGTCTTTTCATTATCTATCTCTGTCTGCTTATTATCAATCTACCAACCTCTGTCTGTTTATTATTGTAGCGAGAGAAATCACACATGCGGCAGTTCAAAGCATACATAATTATGTCTGGCATGTAAAATGAGATCAGGAAGAGAGAAACGGGCGAATGGGGAGATCGAACTGACATCCTCCCGATCGTGAATAGTGTTTGGCGTCAAGACTACCTACACATTGGCGAGCATATAAATTACCACATTGTGTGATTGACCCAGATGTGGCACTTTAGGATGATTATTTAAGTCTAGCCTGATTGCACCATCCGAGGGAGGCGTTTTGAGCCATGGTGACGCACGACAAGAGACGAGCTGCTAAAGAAAATTGTTGCAGGCCAAAAGGAATTCATAGGAAGAAGCTAAGAGAACTGTTATTTTCAGCCTAGAAATTTGGCTGTCTACCTTCTATTAAGAAGATTATGACACTGCAATAGCACCTGACATTGATTCCACGAGTTCAGTTACGAGAGTCTCTTTTCTTTCTGTTACTGGCGAGGCAGACTATCCACCCCCTCTTCTTTCAATTATCTATCACTTTCTGTTCATCATCTATCTACCCACCCCAGTCAATTCATTATTTATCTCAATATGTTCATTATCTTTCTCAGTATGTTCATTATCTAACTACCTACCTCAGTCTGTTTATTATATACTTCAGTGTGTTCATTATCTTCATTCCCATCTCTATCATCTATCTCAGTTTATCCATCGTCTACCTACTGTAATATCCTAATAAAAAGGGAAATAACCTCTGATGCCACAGGGGTTACGGCCCCTGCTACATCCGGGGGATTTGAACAATAAAGGAATATACCAGAAATAGCAGCAGATGTTCATTTTCCCTCTGTCTTTAATCATCATCCATCTTATCGATTCATCTTGGTAATAGTCCATACCTAGCAAGTATCCATTACCTCAGATATAAAGACTTTAAACCTACTTATCTCTGTCTGTTTATTATACACCCCAGTCTTTTCATCATTTATCTACCTGTTCATTATCTCAGTTTTCTCATTATCTATCTACCTGCTTTTGTCTTTTTTATTATCTACCACAGTATATTCAATATCTTCCTCATGCTCTTCGTCATCTATCTACCAACCTCTGTCTGTTCACTGTCTCAGTCTGTTTATCTTCTATCCACCTGTTTCAGTTTGTTTATTATAGACGTCAGTACGTTCATTATCTTTATTCCTATCTTTATTTATTATCTATTTCAGTCAATCATCTCTCTACCTACCTCTGTTTATTATATACCGCAGTCTTTTCATCATCTGTCTACCTAATCATTATCTCAGTTTGCTCATTATCTACCTACTCCTGCATGTTAATGATCTACTACAGTTTATTCATCATCTGCCTACCTCAGTATGTTCCTTACCTTCCTCAGTCTCCTTATCATCTATCTACCAATCTCTGTTCATTATTTATCTCAGAATGTTCATTATGATTCTCAGTCTACACATTATCAATCTACTAAACTCAGTCTATTCATCATATGCCTACCTCAGTAGGTTCCTTATCTTCCTCAGTCTCCTTATAATCTATGTACCAACCTCTGTACATTATTTATCTCAGAATGTTCATAATGATTCTCAGTCTGCTCATTATCAATCTACTTAACTCAGTCTATTCATCATATGCCTACCTCAGTAGGTTCCTTACCTTCCTCGGTCTCCTTATCATCTATCTACCAACCTCTGTTCATTAGTTATCCCAGAAAGTTCATTATGATTCTCAGTCTGCTCATTATCAAACTACTTGACTCTGTGAATTCATCACCTGCCTACCTTAAATATGTTCCTTACCTTCCTCAGTCTCCTTATCATCTATCTACCAACCTCTGTTAATTAGTTATCTCGGAATGTTCATTATGATTCTCAGTCTGCTCATTATCAATCTACTTAACGCAGTCTATTCATCATCTGCTTACCTCAGTATGTTCCTTACCTTCCTCAGTCTCCTTATCATCTATCTACCAACCCCTGTTCATTATTTACGTCAGAATATTCATAATGATACTCAGTCTGCTCATTATCAATCTTCTTAACTCAGTCTATTCATCACCTGCCTACGTAAGTATGTTCCTTATCTTCCTCAGTCTCCTTATCATCTATCTACCAACCTCTGTTAATTAGTTATCTCGGAATGTTCATTAGGATTCTGAGTCTGCTCATTATCAATCTACTTAACTCAGTCTATTCATCACCTGCCTACCTCAGTACGTTCCTTACCTTCCTCAGTCTCCTTATCATCTATCTACCAATCTCTGTTCATTAGTTATCTCGGAATGTTCATTATGATTCTCAGTCTGCTCATTATCAATCTACTTGACTCTGTCAATTCATCACCTGCCTACCTTAGTATGTTCCTTACCTTCCTCAGTCGCCTTATCATCTATCTACCAACCTCTGTTAATTAGTTATCTCGGAATGTTCATTATGATTCTCAGTCTGCTCATTATCAATCTACTTAACTCAGTCTATTCATCATCTGCTTACCTCAGTATGTTCCTTACCTTCCTCAGTCTCCTTATCATCTATCTACCAACCTCTGTTCATTATTTACCTCAGAAAATTCATAATGATTCTCAGTCTGCTCATTATCAATCTACTTAAATCAGTCTATTCATCACCTGCCTACCTCAGTATGTTCCTTTCCTTCCTCAGTCTCCTTATCATCTATCTACCAACCTCTGTTAATTAGTTATCTCGGAATGTTCATTATGATTCTCAGTCTGCTCATCATCAATCTACTTAACTCAGTCTATTTATCACCTGCCTACCACAGTATGTTCCTTACCTTCCTCAGTCTCCTTATCATCTATCTACCAATCTCTGTTCATTTGTTATCTCAGAATGTTCATTATGATTCTCAGTCTACACATTATCAATCTACTAAACTCAGTCTATTCATCATATGCCTACCTCAGTAGGTTCCTTACCATCCTCAGTCTCCTTATAATCTATCCACCAACCTCTGGTCATTATTTATCTCAGAATGTTCAAAATGATTCTCAGTCTGCTCATTATCAATCTACTTAACATAGTCTATTCATCACCTGCCTACCCAGTATGTTCATTATCTTCCTCAGTCTCCTTATCATCTATCTACCAACCTCTGTTCATTAGTTATCTCAGAATGTTCATTATGATTCTCAGTCTACACATTATCAATCTACTAAACTCAGTCTATTCATCATATGCCTACCTCAGTAGGTTCCTTATCTTCCTCAGTCTCCTTATAATCTATGTACCAACCTCTGTACATTATTTATCTCAGAATGTTCATAATGATTCTCAGTCTGCTCATTATCAATCTACTTAACTCAGTCTATTCATCATATGCCTACCTCAGTAGGTTCCTTACCTTCCTCGGTCTCCTTATCATCTATCTACCAACCTCTGTTCATTAGTTATCCCAGAAAGTTCATTATGATTCTCAGTCTGCTCATTATCAAACTACTTGACTCTGTGAATTCATCACCTGCCTACCTTAAATATGTTCCTTACCTTCCTCAGTCTCCTTATCATCTATCTACCAACCTCTGTTAATTAGTTATCTCGGAATGTTCATTATGATTCTCAGTCTGCTCATTATCAATCTACTTAACGCAGTCTATTCATCATCTGCTTACCTCAGTATGTTCCTTACCTTCCTCAGTCTCCTTATCATCTATCTACCAACCCCTGTTCATTATTTACGTCAGAATATTCATAATGATACTCAGTCTGCTCATTATCAATCTTCTTAACTCAGTCTATTCATCACCTGCCTACGTAAGTATGTTCCTTATCTTCCTCAGTCTCCTTATCATCTATCTACCAACCTCTGTTAATTAGTTATCTCGGAATGTTCATTAGGATTCTGAGTCTGCTCATTATCAATCTACTTAACTCAGTCTATTCATCACCTGCCTACCTCAGTACGTTCCTTACCTTCCTCAGTCTCCTTATCATCTATCTACCAATCTCTGTTCATTAGTTATCTCGGAATGTTCATTATGATTCTCAGTCTGCTCATTATCAATCTACTTGACTCTGTCAATTCATCACCTGCCTACCTTAGTATGTTCCTTACCTTCCTCAGTCGCCTTATCATCTATCTACCAACCTCTGTTAATTAGTTATCTCGGAATGTTCATTATGATTCTCAGTCTGCTCATTATCAATCTACTTAACTCAGTCTATTCATCATCTGCTTACCTCAGTATGTTCCTTACCTTCCTCAGTCTCCTTATCATCTATCTACCAACCTCTGTTCATTATTTACCTCAGAAAATTCATAATGATTCTCAGTCTGCTCATTATCAATCTACTTAAATCAGTCTATTCATCACCTGCCTACCTCAGTATGTTCCTTTCCTTCCTCAGTCTCCTTATCATCTATCTACCAACCTCTGTTAATTAGTTATCTCGGAATGTTCATTATGATTCTCAGTCTGCTCATCATCAATCTACTTAACTCAGTCTATTTATCACCTGCCTACCACAGTATGTTCCTTACCTTCCTCAGTCTCCTTATCATCTATCTACCAATCTCTGTTCATTTGTTATCTCAGAATGTTCATTATGATTCTCAGTCTACACATTATCAATCTACTAAACTCAGTCTATTCATCATATGCCTACCTCAGTAGGTTCCTTACCATCCTCAGTCTCCTTATAATCTATCCACCAACCTCTGGTCATTATTTATCTCAGAATGTTCAAAATGATTCTCAGTCTGCTCATTATCAATCTACTTAACATAGTCTATTCATCACCTGCCTACCCAGTATGTTCATTATCTTCCTCAGTCTCCTTATCATCTATCTACCAACCTCTGTTCATTAGTTATCTCGGAATGTTCATTATGATTCTCAGTCTGCTCATTATCAATCTATTTAACTCAGTCTATTCATCATCTGCCTACCTCATTATGTTCCTTACCTTCCTCAGTCTCTTTATCAACTATCTACCAACCACTGTTCATTAGTTATCTCGGAATTTTAAATATGATTCTCAGTCTACTCATTATCAATCTACTTAAATCAGTCTATTCATTATCTGCCTACCTCAGTATGTTCCTTACCATTATGATTCTCAGTCTGCTCATTATCAATCTACTTCAATCAGTCTATTCATCATCTAACTACCTCAGTATGTTCCTTACTTTCCTTAGCACACTAATCATCTATCTACCAAACTCTGTTCATTAATTATCTCAGACTGTTCATTATGATTCCCAGTCTACAAATTATAAATCTACTTATATCAGTCTATTCATCACCTGCCTACCTCAGTATATTCCTTACCTTCCTCAGTCCCCTTATAATCTATCTACCAACAACTTTTCATTATTTTTTTTCAGAATGTTCATACTGATTCTCAGTCTGCTCATTATCAATCCGCTTGAATCAGTCTATTCATCATCTGCTTACCTCAGTATGTTCCTTACCTTCCTCAGTCTCCTTATAATCTATCTACCAACCTTTGTTCATTAGCTATCCCAAAATGTTCATTATGATTCACAGTCTGCTCATTATCAATCTACTTAACACAGTCCATTCAGCATCTGCCTACCTCAGTATGTCCCTTACCTTCCTCAGTCTCCTTATCATCTGTCTACCAACCTCTGTTCATTAGTTGTCCCAGAATGTTCATAATGATTCTCAGTCTGCTCATTATCAATCTACTTAACTCAGTCTATTCAACATCTGCCTACCTCAGTATGTTCCTTACCTTCCTCAGTCTCCTTATCATCTATCTACCAACCTCTGTTCATTAGTTATCCCAGAATGTTCATAATGATTCTCAGTCTGCTCATTACCAATCTACTTAACCCAATCTATTAAGCATCTGCCTACCTCAGTAGGTTCCTTACCTTCCTCAGTCTCCTTATTATCTAATAGCCTCTGTTCATTAGTTATCTCAGACTGTGCATTATGATTCTCAGTCTACTCATTATCAATCTACTTATATCAGTCTATTCATCATATGCCTACCTCAGTAGGTTCCCTACCTTCCTCGGTCTTCTTATCATCTATCTACCAACCTCTGTTCATTAGTTATCCCAGAATGTTCATTATGATTCTCAGTCTGCTCATTATCAATCTATTTAACTCTGTCAATTCATCACCTGCCTACTTTAGAATGTTCCTTACCTTCCTCAGTCTCCTTATCATCTATCTACCAACCTATGTTAATTAGTTATCTCGGAATGTTCATTATGATTCTCAGTCTGCTCATTATCAATCTACTTAAATCAGTCTATTCATCATCTACCTAACTCAGTATGTTCCTTACCTTCCTCAACCTCATTATCATCTATCTAACAATCTCGGTTCATTAGTTATCTCATAATATTCATTATGATTCTCAGTCTACTCATTATCAATCTACTTAAATCAGTCTATTCATTATCTGCCTACCTCAGTATGTTCCTCATCTTCTTCAGTCTCCTTATCATCTATCAACCAATCTCTGTTCATTAATTATCTCGGAATGTTCGTCATGATTCTCAGTCTGATCATTATCAATCTACTTAAATCAGTCTATTCATAATCTACCTAACTCAGTATGTTCCTTATTTCCTCAACCTCATTATCATCTATCTAACAATCTCGGTTCATTAGTTATCTCAGAATTATCATTATGATTCTCAGTCTGCTCATTATCAATCTAATTATCTCAGTCTATTCATCACCTCCCTACCCAGTATGTTCCTTATCTTCCTCAGTCTCCTTATCATCTATCTACCAACCTCTGTTCATCTGTTATCTTGGAATGTTCATTATGATTCTCAGTCTGCTCATTATCAATCCACTTAACTCAGTCTATTCATCACCTGCCTACGTAAGTATGTTCCTTATCTTCCTCAGTCTCCTTATCATCTATCTACCAACCTCTGTTCATTAGTTATCCCAGAATGTTCAAAATGATTCTCAGTCTGCTCATTATCAATCTACTTAACTCAGTCTATTCATCACCTGCCTACTTTAGTATGTTCCTTACCTTCATCAGTCTCCTTATAATCTATCTACCAACCTCAGTTCATTAGTTATCTCAGAATATTCATTATGATTCTCAGTCTACTCATTATCAGTCTACTTAAATTAGTCTATTCATCATCTGCCTACCTCAGTATGTTCCTTACCTTCCTCAGTCTCCTTATTATCTATCCACCAATCTCTATTCATTAGTTATCTCAGAATGTTCATAATGATTCTCAGTCTGCTCATTACCAATCTACTTAACCCAATCTATTAAGCATCTGCCTACCTCAGTAGGTTCCTTACCTTCCTCAGTCTCCTTATTATCTAATAGCCTCTGTTCATTAGTTATCTCAGACTGTGCATTATGATTCTCAGTCTACTCATTATCAATCTACTTATATCAGTCTATTCATCATATGCCTACCTCAGTAGGTTCCCTACCTTCCTCGGTCGTCTTATCATCTATCTACCAACCTCTGTTCATTAGTTATCCCAGAATGTTCATTATGATTCTCAGTCTGCTCATTATCAATCTATTTAACTCTGTCAATTCATCACCTGCCTACTTTAGTATGTTCCTTACCTTCCTCAGTCTCCTTATCATCTATCTACCAACCTATGTTAATTAGTTATCTCGGAATGTTCATTATGATTCTCAGTCTGCTCATTATCAATCTACTTAAATCAGTCTATTCATCATCTACCTAACTCAGTATGTTCCTTACCTTCCTCAACCTCATTATCATCTATCTAACAATCTCGGTTCATTAGTTATCTCATAATATTCATTATGATTCTCAGTCTACTCATTATCAATCTACTTAAATCAGTCTATTCATTATCTGCCTACCTCAGTATGTTCCTCATCTTCTTCAGTCTCCTTATCATCTATCAACCAATCTCTGTTCGTTAATTATCTCGGAATGTTCGTCATGATTCTCAGTCTGATCATTATCAATCTACTTAAATCAGTCTATTCATAATCTACCTAACTCAGTATGTTCCTTATTTCCTCAACCTCATTATCATCTATCTAACAATCTCGGTTCATTAGTTATCTCAGAATTATCATTATGATTCTCAGTCTGCTCATTATCAATCTACTTAACTCAGTCTATTCATCACCTGCCTACCTCAGTACGTTCCTTACCTTCCTCAGTCTCCTTATCATCTATCTACCAATCTCTGTTCATTAGTTATCTCGGAATGTTCATTATGATTCTCAGTCTGCTCATTATCAATCTACTTGACTCTGTCAATTCATCACCTGCCTACCTTAGTATGTTCCTTACCTTCCTCAGTCGCCTTATCATCTATCTACCAACCTCTGTTAATTAGTTATCTCGGAATGTTCATTATGATTCTCAGTCTGCTCATTATCAATCTACTTAACGCAGTCTATTCATCATCTGCTTACCTCAGTATGTCCCTTACCTTCCTCAGTCTCCTCATCATGTATCTACCAACCCCTGTTCATTATTTACCTCAGAATATTAATAATGATACTCAGTCTGCTAATTATCAATCTACTTAACTCAGTCTATTCATCATCTGCCTACCTCATTATGTTCCTTACCTTCCTCAGTCTCCTTATCATCTATCTCCCAACCTCTGTTAATTAGTTATCTCGGAATGTTCATTATGATTCTCAGTCTGCTCATTATCAATCTACTTAACTCAGTCTATTCACCATCTGCTTACCTCAGTATGTTCCTTACCTTCCTCAGTCTCCTTATCATCTATCTACCAACCTCTGTTCATTATTTACCTCAGAAAATTCATAATGATTCTCAGTCTGCTCATTATCAATCTACTTAAATCAGTCTATTCATCACCTGCCTACCTCAGTATGTTCCTTTCCTTCCTCAGTCTCCTTATCATCTATCTACCAACCTCTGTTAATTAGTTATCTCGGAATGTTCATTATGATTCTCAGTCTGCTCATCATCAATCTACTTAACTCAGTCTATTTATCACCTGCCTACCACAGTATGTTCCTTACCTTCCTCAGTCTCCTTATCATCTATCTACCAATCTCTGTTCATTTGTTATCTCAGAATGTTCATTATGATTCTCAGTCTACACATTATCAATCTACTAAACTCAGTCTATTCATCATATGCCTACCTCAGTAGGTTCCTTACCATCCTCAGTCTCCTTATAATCTATCCACCAACCTCTGGTCATTATTTATCTCAGAATGTTCAAAATGATTCTCAGTCTGCTCATTATCAATCTACTTAACATAGTCTATTCATCACCTGCCTACCCAGTATGTTCATTATCTTCCTCAGTCTCCTTATCATCTATCTACCAACCTCTGTTCATTAGTTATCTCGGAATGTTCATTATGATTCTCAGTCTGCTCATTATCAATCTATTTAACTCAGTCTATTCATCATCTGCCTACCTCATTATGTTCCTTACCTTCCTCAGTCTCTTTATCAACTATCTACCAACCACTGTTCATTAGTTATCTCGGAATTTTAAATATGATTCTCAGTCTACTCATTATCAATCTACTTAAATCAGTCTATTCATTATCTGCCTACCTCAGTATGTTCCTTACCATTATGATTCTCAGTCTGCTCATTATCAATCTACTTCAATCAGTCTATTCATCATCTAACTACCTCGGTATGTTCCTTACTTTCCTTAGCACACTAATCATCTATCTACCAAACTCTGTTCATTAATTATCTCAGACTGTTCATTATGATTCCCAGTCTACAAATTATAAATCTACTTATATCAGTCTATTCATCACCTGCCTACCTCAGTATATTCCTTACCTTCCTCAGTCCCCTTATAATCTATCTACCAACAACTTTTCATTATTTTTTTTCAGAATGTTCATACTGATTCTCAGTCTGCTCATTATCAATCCGCTTGAATCAGTCTATTCATCATCTGCTTACCTCAGTATGTTCCTTACCTTCCTCAGTCTCCTTATAATCTATCTACCAACCTTTGTTCATTAGCTATCCCAAAATGTTCATTATGATTCACAGTCTGCTCATTATCAATCTACTTAACACAGTCCATTCAGCATCTGCCTACCTCAGTATGTCCCTTACCTTCCTCAGTCTCCTTATCATCTGTCTACCAACCTCTGTTCATTAGTTGTCCCAGAATGTTCATAATGATTCTCAGTCTGCTCATTATCAATCTACTTAACTCAGTCTATTCAACATCTGCCTACCTCAGTATGTTCCTTATCTTCCTCAGTCTCCTTATCATCTATCTACCAACCTCTGTTCATTAGTTATCCCAGAATGTTCATAATGATTCTCAGTCTGCTCATTACCAATCTACTTAACCCAATCTATTAAGCATCTGCCTACCTCAGTAGGTTCCTTACCTTCCTCAGTCTCCTTATTATCTAATAGCCTCTGTTCATTAGTTATCTCAGACTGTGCATTATGATTCTCAGTCTACTCATTATCAATCTACTTATATCAGTCTATTCATCATATGCCTACCTCAGTAGGTTCCCTACCTTCCTCGGTCTTCTTATCATCTATCTACCAACCTCTGTTCATTAGTTATCCCAGAATGTTCATTATGATTCTCAGTCTGCTCATTATCAATCTATTTAACTCTGTCAATTCATCACCTGCCTACTTTAGTATGTTCCTTACCTTCCTCAGTCTCCTTATCATCTATCTACCAACCTATGTTAATTAGTTATCTCGGAATGTTCATTATGATTCTCAGTCTGCTCATTATCAATCTACTTAAATCAGTCTATTCATCATCTACCTAACTCAGTATGTTCCTTACCTTCCTCAACCTCATTATCATCTATCTAACAATCTCGGTTCATTAGTTATCTCATAATATTCATTATGATTCTCAGTCTACTCATTATCAATCTACTTAAATCAGTCTATTCATTATCTGCCTACCTCAGTATGTTCCTCATCTTCTTCAGTCTCCTTATCATCTATCAACCAATCTCTGTTCATTAATTATCTCGGAATGTTCGTCATGATTCTCAGCCTGATCATTATCAATCTACTTAAATCAGTCTATTCATAATCTACCTAACTCAGTATGTTCCTTAATTACTCAACCTCATTATCATCTATCTAACAATCTCGGTTCATTAGTTATCTCAGAATTATCATTATGATTCTCAGTCTGCTCATTATCAATCTAATTATCTCAGTCTATTCATCACCTCCCTACCCAGTATGTTCCTTATCTTCCTCAGTCTCCTTATCATCTATCTACCAACCTCTGTTCATCTGTTATCTTGGAATGTTCATTATGATTCTCAGTCTGCTCATTATCAATCCACTTAACTCAGTCTATTCATCACCTGCCTACGTAAGTATGTTCCTTATCTTCCTCAGTCTCCTTATCATCTATCTACCAACCTCTGTTCATTAGTTATCCCAGAATGTTCAAAATGATTCTCAGTCTGCTCATTATCAATCTACTTAACTCAGTCTATTCATCACCTGCCTACTTTAGTATGTTCCTTACCTTCCTCAGTCTCCTTATAATCTATCTACCAACCTCAGTTCATTAGTTATCTCAGAATATTCATTATGATTCTCAGTCTACTCATTATCAGTCTACTTAAATTAGTCTATTCATCATCTGCCTACCTCAGTATGTTCCTTACCTTCCTCAGTCTCCTTATTATCTATCCACCAATCTCTATTCATTAGTTATCTCAGAATGTTCATAATGATTCTCAGTCTACTCATTATCAATCTACTTAAATTAGTCTATTCATTATCTGCCTACCTCCGTACGTTCCTTACATTCCTCAGTCTCCTTATCATCTATCTACCCACCTCTGTTCATTATTTATCTTAGAATGTTCATAATGATTATCAGTCTGCTCATTATCAATCTACTTAACTCAGTCTATTCATCATCTGCTTACCTCAGTTTGTTCCTTGCCTTCCTCAGTCCCCTTATAATCTATCTACCAACGTCTGTTAATTATTTATCTCAGTTCATTATGATTCTCTGTCTACTCATGATCAATCTACTAAAATCAGTCTATTCATCATCTGCCTACCTCAGTATGTTCCTTACATTCCTCAGCCTCTTTGTCCTCTATCTACCGACCACTGTTCATTATTTATCTCAGAATGTTCATAATGATTCTCAGTCTGCTCATTATCAATCTGCTTAAATCAGTCTATTTATCATCTGCTTACCTCAGTATGTTCCTTACCTTCCTCAGTCTCCTTATCATCAATCTGCCAACCTCTGTTCATTAGTTATCCCAGAATGTTCATTATGATTCACAGTCTGCTCATTATCTATCTACTTAACACGGTCCATTAAGCATCTGCCTACCTCAGTATGTTCCTTACCTTCCTCAGTCTCCTTATCATCTATCTACCAACCTCTGTTCATTAGTTATCCCAGAATGTTCATAATGATTCTCAGTCTGCTCATTATCAATCAACTTAACTCAGTCTATTAAGCATCTGCCTACCTCAGTAGGTCCCTTACCTTCCTCAGTCTCCTTATCATCTATCTACCAACCTCTGTTCATTATTTATCTTAGAATGTTCATAACGATTATCAGTCTGCTCATTATCAATCTACTTAACTCAGTCTATTCATCATCTGCTTACCTCAATATGTTCCTTACCTTCCTCAGTGTCCTTATCATCTCTCTACTATCCTCTGTTCATTAGTAATCTCAGACTGTTCATTATGATTTTCAGTCTACTCATTATCAATCTACTTATATCAGTCTATTCAACATCTGCCTATGTCAGTATGTTCCTTCCCTTCCTCAGTCTGCTTATCATCTATCTACCAACCCCTGTTCATTATTTATCTCAGAATGTTCATAATGATTCTCAGTCTGCTCATTATCAATCTACTTATATCAGTCTATTCAACATCTGCCTATGTCAGTATGTTCCTTCCCTTCCTCAGTCTGCTTATCATCTATCTACCAACCCCTGTTCATTATTTATCTCAGAATGTTCATAATGATTCTCAGTCTGCTCATTATCAATCTACTTAACTCAGTCCATTTAGCATCTGCCTACCTCAGTATGTTCCTTACCTTCGTCAGTCTCCTTATCATCTATTTATCAACCTCTATTCATTAGTTATCTCAGAATATTAATTATGATTCTCAGTCTACTCATTATCAATCTACTTATAATAGTCAATTCATTATCTACCTACCTAAGTATGTTCCTTATTTCTTCAATCTCCTTATCATCTATCTACGAACCTCTGTTCATTATATATCTCAGAATGTTCATTATGATTCACAGTCTACTCATTATCAATCTACTTAAATCAGACTATTCATCATCTGCCTACCTCAGCATGTTCCTTACCATTATGATTCACAGTCTGCTCATTATCAATCTACTTCAATCAGTCTATTCATCATCTACCTACCTCAGTATGTTCCTTACCTTCCTCAGTCTCCTTATCATCTATCTACCAACCTGTCTTCATTAGTTATCCAATAATGTTCATAATGATTCTCAGTCTGCTCATCATCAATCTACATAACTCAGTCTATTCATCATCTGCCTACCTCAGTATGTTTCTTACCTTCCTCAGTCTCCTTATCATCTATCTACCAACCTCTGTTGATTATATATCTCAGAATGTTCATTATTATTCTAAGTCTGCTCATTATCAATCTACTTAACTCAGTCTATTAATCATCTGCTTACCTCAGTATGTTCCTTACCTCCCTCAGTCTCCTTATCATCTATCTACTAGCCTCTGTTCATTAGTTATCTCAGAATGTTCATCATGATTCTCAGTCTGCTCATTATCAATCTACTTAACTCAGTCTATTCATTCACCTGCCTACCTCAGTATGTTCCTTGCCTTCCTCAGTCCCCTTATAATCTATCTACCAACCTCTGTTCATTATTTATCTCAGAATGATCATTATGATTCTCAGTCTACACATTATCAATCTACTAAAATCAGTCTATTCATCATCTGCCTACCTCAGTATGTTCCTTACCTTCCTCAGTCTCCTTACCATCTGTCTACCAACCTCTGTTCATTATCTCGGAATGTTCATCATGATTCTCAGTCTGCTCATTAGCAATCTACTTAACTCAGTCCATTCAGCATCTGCCTACCTCTGTAGGTTCCTTACCATCCTCAGTCTCTTTATCATCTATCTACCAACCTCTTTTCATTAGTTATCTCGGAATGTTCATTATGATTCTCAGTCTGCTCCTTATCAATCTACTTAACTCAGTCTATTCATCATGTGCCAACCTCAATATGTTCCTTACCTTCCTCAGTCTCCTTATCATCTATCTTCCAACCTCTGTTTATTATTTATCTCAGAATGTTCATTATGATTCACAGTCGGCTCATTATCAATCTACTTAACTCAGTCTATTCATCATCTGCCTACCTCAGTATGTTCTTTATCTTCTTCAGTCTCTTTATCATCTATCAACCAACCTCTGTTCATTATTTATCTCAGAATGTTCAATATCATTCCCAGTCTGCTCATTATCACTATACTTAAATCAGTCTATTCATCCTTAGCCTACCTCTGTATGTTCCTTACCTTCCTCAGTCTCTTTATCATCTATCTACCAACCTCTATTCATTAGTTATCTCGGAATGTTCATTATGATTCTCAGTCTGCTCATTATCTATCTACTTCAATCAGTCTATTCATCATCTAAATACCTCAGCATGTTCCTTAACTTTCTCAGTCTCCTTATCATCTCTCTACCAACCTCTCTTTATTATTTATCTCAGAATGTTCATTATGATTCTCAGTCTGCTCATTATCAATCTACTTAACTCAGTCTATTCATCACCTGCCTATCTCAGTACGTTCCTTATCTTCCTCAGTCTTCTTATCATGTATCTACCAACCTCTGTTAATTAGTTATCTCGGAATGTTCATTATGATTCTCAGTCTGCTCATTATCAATCTACTTAACTCAGTTTATTGATTATCTTTCTCAAACTTGTTAATATTCTACAGGCTCAGTCTGTTTATTATCTACCTCTGTTCATCATTTATCTACTTACCTCTGTTACATAGCCAGATATACGGCTGTGTGAAATGGACATAGAATGTTCATAAAATGTTCATACATAACATAGGAATCCCTACACACGAAAAACACTTACGACTTCCTAGTTAGGGTACGAAACTTTTTATTACCTTTGAGTTAAAAGGTTTTTCGACATAAGGAGAGAGATACCATCTTTCTATGCTGACTTTCCATCTGCCCCTAACCACATGTGGCACCCGCCACCAGGCCTCGACGAGCAAGCGAAAGTCAACCTTCTTCTTCCGACGGCAAACTCAACTAACTGACTTTTCTCAAATCTCAGCCCACACTTCCAGTGCATGTGATATCTCTGAATGACACGTCCGCTCCGTGAACACCTACACTCATATTTGCACATAACCTATGCACTGAGTCGAAAGGTTCTCAGCCGATCTAAACCCAAATGCAAGATATATGAAAAAATCCCTCGGCCATTATATTACACCTCCATCTGTTAATCATCTACCTCTGTCTGTTTATGATCTATCATAGTCTGTTCATTATCTATTTCAGTCTGTTCATCATATATCTACCTCTATCTACCAACCTCAGTCTGTTCATTTTTTTAAAACTCAGTTTGCTCATTAACTATCCACCTGCCCCAGTCTTTATCTACCTCAGTCTGTTCATCCTCCGTCTATCAGTTTTGGAGGTGCCCGTGGTGTAATGGTTATCGTCGCAGGAATTGGACATGGCGATACGAGTTCAAATCCTGGACTGATTGAATTTCACATAGCACTAATACCCTTGGGAAAGGTATGAATCCAATTATTCTCCCTCTAGCTATGGGTAAATAGTAGGGCAGACTAGGTTCTTCAGCCTTGATGAGGCAACTAGTCTAGGAGAAGGAAAACTCTGAATTCGAACCTGTTAAACTTCGCTTAAAAAATTGACCTTGTGTCATATCCTGCCTGAGCGGAGGGGTTGGGTAAATATGATATCAGTCGGCACATTATCTACCTACCTCTGTGTGTTTATAATCTACCTCAGTATGTCCATTATGATCTTCCTTCCTCTATTTATTATCCATGTGAGTCTGTTCATCATTTATCTATCTCTCTGTTCCTCAGTTAACTCAGTCTGTCCATTATCTATTTCAGTCTGCTCATTATCTTCCTACCTCTGTTTATTATCTACCTCAGTCTGTTCAACATCTGTCAACCTGTTTATTTTCTCAGTGTGCACATTATCTATCAACATATGTATGTCTGTTGATTACATACTGCAGCGTGTTCATTAACTATCTCAGTCTGCGCATTATTTTCCTACCTCTGTTTATTATCTACCTCAGTCTGTTCAACATCTGTCAATCAGTCTCAGTGTGCACATTATGTCTGTTGATTACCTACCTCAGTCTGCTCATTATCTTCCTACCTCTGTTTATTATCTACCTCAGTCTGTTCAACATCTGTCAACCTGTCTCAGTGCGCACATTATGTCTGTTGATTACCTACCTCAGTCTGCTCATTATCTTCCTACCTCTGTTTATTATCTACCTCAGTCTGTTCAACATCTGTCTACCAGTTCATTTTCTCAGTGTGCAAATTATCTATCTACTTATCTATGTCTGTTGATTACATTCCACAGTCTGTTCATTATCTATCTCAGTTTGCTCATTATCTTCCTACCTCTGTTTATTTGTTACTTACCACAGTCTGTTTGTTTTTTACTTAACAGTCTGTTTTTTGGTTACTTACCACAATCTGTTCATTATCTCAGTCTACTCATTATCTTCCTACCTCTGTTTATTATCTACCTCAGTCTGTTCAACATCTGCCAACTTATTGTTTACTATCTACCTCAGTCTGTTCAACATCTGTCATCTTGTAGTCAGCAGGATGACTACAAGGTCACCAGTTGATGGTGAGTTGTACTCGTACTTCCCTTCCAGCAAAAAACTCATAGTCAGGAATCATATTTCAGATACAGAAAAACATGGTCAAAGGTTCTATCAGGTATCCCCTCAACTAAAAGAAAAAGATAATATTCACTTCCAAGAAGATAGAAACTCTGAAAATTCAGCCATATTTTAACTAAACTAGACAACCCAATCTTCCTTGTTAAATACCAAAATGAGGGCACGTTCGGACAACTAAAAGGACTTCAAAAAGAACATACAATGTTCAAACAGTAAATCAGTGTTTACATTTCAAAATATATATTTCCTCCATTATTTCCTGTATTTTATTAAATAAACATCCATCATTATTCCTTCAATACTTGATGTAAGCTTTTAAAGTCCTGATGATTGTATATTAGGTTTGGTTTGGTTTGGTCTGGTTTCTTTGTTTAATGGAATATCAACTCTTTTTAGGTTATTTAATGCCAAAGCCACTCTCCTAGAAGAACAGTAGTGGTACTATTTAACCCATAGCTGGGAGGATAAGGGGGTTCATACTTTTCCCAAGGGTATTTGCTCGAAAGTGAATGTAATAGCACGACTGGAGTATGAACTCGCGTACTACGATTCCACAGTCCATCGCTTTAACCATTATGCCATGAGGTCACCCCAATGGTATATTAGTACCGAAACATAATTGCAATTCATCACTTCTGGACAACTCTTTTCTCCATATTATCAGATTCTTTTCCATTATTTACCATATTTACCCAACTCCTCCGCTTGGGCAGGATATGACACAAGGTCAATGTTTTTTAAGCGGAGTTTAACAGGCTTGAATTCAGAGTTTTCCCTCTCCTAGACTCCTCACTAAGGCTGAAGAACCTAGTCTGCCCTACTATTTACCCATAGCTGGAGGGAGAATAACTGGATTCATACCTTTCCCAAGGGTATTAGTGCTATGCGAAATGCAATAGGGTCTTGTCCAGAATTTGAACTCGTGTCGCCGTGTCCATTTCCTATGACGATAACCATTCCACCACGGGCACCTCCATTCTTTTCTATTATTTACTTTCTTGTGTACATGTATATCTTGGAAGGCATACGAGGTGTGGGTACATGTACATTAGAGTAGGTCGATTTGGGAACTGTAAAAAAGGCATTCAAAAAAAGTTGCAAAATAATGTCAAAAGTTACCACAAGATATATCTTTCTTCAAAAATTTGTATTTATTTGAGGAATCAAACTTAAAGACCAAATAAATTGGGATTTTTATCATGGCATAGGTGTCACCGGCAACACGCGTTGCTTAAATAAAACCCAAGTTTTAAAATAATACAATACATTTAATAATAAATATTTTTAAGTTTAATATTCCTTTTCTTTAGAAATTAAATGAAAATATGAAAATTAAAAAGGAATAAAATCACTATAATATTTAATTTAATAGATGAATAACTATTTACATATGCCGTTTTATTTATTGTACGTTTTTTATAGCATTCACCTGTTGAAATTACCTAAACGATTGTTTACTGTTTACGATTTTAATTATCATGAATATCTCTTGAATTTATCATTAAAATAGACTTAACTATTAAAAAATGCAACTTATATTATTATTCTGATTTGTTTATATTTTTAAAGTTAGTTTTTATTCATTAAAAAAAACTGTTTACGAGCTAGATATGGTAGATAAAAGTGCTATAAAAAAAGTAAAAAGAAAAGAGAGTGGTCAAGAAAAATTTACATTCAACACCAACAGCTTCAACATCAAATCTCCAGGGTAATGTTTCTTCCCCCTCCAACTCATCTTCTCCAAGTGAAGAACCAGAAGAACATTTGCAGCCAAAGAGTCATTCAAAAGGGCCTTGTAGCCTTATGAAATTTTCCAAGATATGCTCCTGAGTTAGTCAGGTGACACATGTCTTCTAATCTTGGAGCCCTGCCTTTCCAATGCCTTGCTCTTGGATTTGAAAGCTATCGGCCTTCTTATACCCAGTATTAATATAAACGATATTATTATTGATAAATGTAAAGTTGACAGAGCAAAGACTAAAGTGAAAACAACTGCCCAACAAAAACATGATCAAAGTATAGAAAATCTTATATGTATTGCAGTTGATGGGAGAATGGATAAGGACACATTGCTGTATAAGGAAATTCATGGAGAAAATGGACAGAAAACTATGAAAAAAACTAAGGGACCAGAATGCCAAGTGGTGGATGTTTTACATGAATTCAACAATGAGAACACTATCAAGGCTATCTTTGTTGACAACACTAATGCCAACACAGGTTGTGAAGGTGGAATGGTTGCAATTTTAGAAAAGTTTTTAAAAAAATCTTCACACAATTGGTTCCCGTCTGCACCATAATGAACTACCTTTCAGAGCCCCTTTTAAAAATATAGATGGTTGCGCAAAAGGCTCTACAGCATTCAGTAGACCCCTGGGGAAATTATGCTCAAAGGATTGCCATGATTTACCCCAAATATCATTTTCCACTATTAGCAGACCTCTGGATTCAATTTTGAAAATTGATGAAATACATGATCTCAGTTGTGACCAAAGACTCCTGTATGAAGACGCAGTAGGTATTTCTAGAGGTAAGGTTGACTCTAGATATGCCTCCTGGAAAATTGATCCTTTAAACCAGGCTAGATGGTTAACTTTGGCCATCAGGCTCATGTGTTTATGGACTCGTGGTGCATACCCACAAAGGCTCACAAGAAAACTCCACAGTTTAATAAATTTTATCATAAATGTGTATGCCACTTGTTGGTTTGAAATTAAAAGAAATAATAAATTCCACAATCAGCAACTGCACATTTTTAATATGATCCAGAGAATTAAGGAGCAGCCTCATGAAATCCAATAGATAGCATTAAAAAATATACAAGGTAATACATTTTGTTTACTGCCAGAAAACCTTCTATATTCCATGGTCATATCTGAGGAAGTTGAAGTAAAAGAAGCTTTAAAAAGAATTTTGGTTATTAGGTAAGTAAATATTTATTCATATATCACTGACTCAAATATTCCAATTTATAGAATCATTTTTAAAGATTTTATCTAATTTCACCATAATTATTAAAGCAGTAAATAAAGATTGGAATTTTTTAATAATTCAATTAATTAATTTTTATATTCTTTCAGGAGTGGGGAGTCAACCAGGAAAAGGTTAAAAAGAATATCAACTATTAATTTTAATGCCACACATTGGACACAATTAATAGATTTAACATTATGTGGCATTTTTGAACTAATGATGAAAGGTCTTTCTGAATCTGAACTTCAAGAATCATTGTTAAATGGAACCAAGCCTGACTTGTCAGATTTGCCCTCACATTCTCAGGCCATGGATGGGGCAGTCAATTTAACAATGGAAGCTTCACAAACTGTATATGGTTTTGAAACAAGCCAAAGTTTTGAGTCAGAAATTGAGAACAGCATTTTTGTCTAAGGGCTCTTATAGGGAGCAGTTTGACTCAATATATTAAGCCCTATTAAAATAGTGTTTGTTTTTCCTTATTTTTTTGTTTGTTATATTTTCACTTATAACAGAAAAAAATCAATTTTTAAGGTATTCATATATTATTGCTTAACTCATAACGTTAAAAAGCAGTTTATAGAAGTAGATATTGAAAGGGGGGGGGAGAGATTTCAATTTGAAGATTAGTCATCATTTCTTTAATTAATATCATTTTTATAAAATAAAAGGACATTCCCTGATTTAAATACTAATATTTTTTGGTTTTCACAAATATTCAAGCCAAATCTTGCGAAAATGAGGAATTTTCAGTATGTTTTTGTCTACGATCTTTGATACCAAACGCTCAAAAAACCGTTGAACTATTTGATCTATTTTTTTGTATGAGTACTTAATAGGTCCATACACAACTTTTGGTAAGTGAGATTTTTTAATATTTCAAGAAAAGTGAAAAATCAACCTACCCTAATATCCATATGTATGTATGAGTGTGTGTGTACATATGTGTATGGTTGTGAGTTGACCATAGGTATGTATGTGTATATATCCATATAGAGGCCTGGACATAGTTGCATGGGTATACCAAGTGTGTATATGGCTATATGTATTCTATGTGTGATCCACTCATCTACCTTTCCCAGTCTAAGTAGAGATGGTCAGATAAAGCTAAACCATAACTTAAGACTTAAATTTTATCATCTGACTTAGTAGTCTGCCCTGGAGACATACAGTCTGGCAATATTCTTATGTCCAGCATATGGGTGGTTCAAAATTTGGATGTGGGAAATATTCACCCCCTGCATATACATAAGTACAGTCAATCTGTTAGAGAAAATCTGCGAAGAAGAGACAAGAAAAGTCACATCAAGCCCAAAAACATTTCAGTTCAGTTCAGGGAATTTCACCAGCCGCCTACGTAGCAAAAGCTAAAACTCCACACAATCGTCATTTTGTGATGTGTCACATACCCCACTTCTATTAACCAACATATCTTCAAGCTTTTTATTACTTAAAATATTTGGACTATTGACCACATATTTATCATAATCCTGTTGGATATGTCCTTTAGCTTTTTTCAGGTGTTTCATGTCAAATTCAGAGTCCTGGCAGAATAGTGAACTGACCCCTTTATTTGAACCGCAGGGGTAGACTGTTCCAATTCTGTAAGCCATGACCAGGTACAGGTTAGGGTTAGGATTAGGGTTATAGTAGTTAGTGTTAGAATTCAGGTGGCTATTTTTCAGTGTTTGTAATAAAAAAGATATATATATATATATATATATCTTTTTGTAATAAAAAAGATATATATATATATATATATCTTTTTTATTACAAACACTGAAAAATATATATATATATATATCTGATATATGTTTATAAACATATAATCTGATATATGTTTATATATATATATATATATATATATACAAAAGATATGTCTGTCCAGTAGAAACTGTAAAACAGTAATTCAATACCCAAAGAAACCCCAAAACAGTCCTTTTCTGATAGGTTTGGTTTGGGACTGGTTCTATTTTGTGGTGTTTGATGGTCGATCTGGACTATTTGACACAACTGCTGGGATAACCCAGCAGTCACAGCTTTGTACTTCTGGACTTACCCATTCCTCGAGCCTCAGGGGGCCGTTCGCCCAGGCTTTAATCCATATCGGTGGAGATAGGTTTATCACCTGGCACTCCCTTTTAGGGAAAAGCTGATGAGGCCAGCCAAGCATGTATAGGCTATAGCCCTGTGTGTGGACTCATTTAAAACTCAGGCTTGTGTCACACATGCATGTTAGTGGGGTGCCTGTCAAATAACTATACCCAAACTAGTCCAACAATTAATCTTACCTGCTGTTGGGATTGAACCTGCAACCTTCAGATAATTTCATTTGGGATAACAATAAAGATGAGTTCAATAATCCAAATATTTTAATTAATAATAATTATTAAGTTTCATCTCAGAAATTTAGACCCAAGTTTTTGGTTTTTGCCTTTTTCTTCTTTTGTGGCTCTTCCTTGGACTTGTACACTTCAATCCAAACCTACAGAGAAATACTAAACAGCACTGGGGTGACATTGTACAGATGAAGGCGAATGAGCTGCAGACAGATTTTCCCACAGTTGGTTCACCATCTTAATTTTTCAAAAGGTATCCTATTTCTTAATACATCACATTATATTACTTTCAGACAATGAAAATAAATGTATATCAATGTTATCAGAGACTTATAAAATTTAGTTGGCTTTTGTGCTACTATACATATAATTTATATAAAATCCTTATTGAGCTGAGCAATTATAAATCAAGAAACTGAAGTAAATCTATAATTACGAAAATCAAATAGGAAAAAAAAACCCCAACAAAGAACAAATATCTAAGAATATGAATGTATATATCAATGAAACAAGAAATTTAATAGTCTAACTCATTAAAATATCATCAACAATAAGTAAATGTTAATTATATTTATTGGCCTTGTGGGTAGTGTTCACCAATGGTCTGGGAGACCTGGGTTCAATCCCAGGTCATGTCATACCAAAGACTTTAAAAATGGTACTTGATACCTCCTTGCTTAACACTCAGCAATATAAGGCACGTATCTAGGGTAAAGTGGAGCAATCCAGGGAAAGGAATAGCACCCTCCCCTACACCTCAGTGTAGTAGCTACCGAAAAGGGATCTTTCTGGTCACCCTTGACTAAGGTCACCAACTTTACTTATATTTAAGAAAAGATAAATATAAGTTTAATAAAATCCCACCCTATGTTAAAAAGGAATACTTAGAGCCATTTAACTGCATTGGAACATATGATTAATAGTTAATAGAATTATTTGTATTAGATAGCAATACTTGAAACCATTTAACTGTGTGCAAAAAAAATGAGTTCAAGCTCATTTAGAAATGTTATCAACAAAATGGGTTCACAAATCATCACCAACTATTCAATTAAACATTAGTCATTTGTTTACATTTAGTTCAAATATCAAACAGTTCTATTTCTAACAATTCAATTTAGCATAAGTCAACAAAGTTAAATGGTTCCAAGTATTGCTATGTATCAGTTACAGTTTAATTAGACATCAGTCATTTGTTTACACACAGCTAAATGATCAAACAGTTCTATTTCTAACAATTCAATTTAGCATAAGTCAACAAAGTTAAATGGTTCCAATTATTGCTATGTATCAGTTACAATTCAATTAAACATTAGTCATTTGTTTGCACTCAGTTTAAATAGTTAAACAGCTCTATTCGACCCATAGAACCCTATAACATGCTACCACTCTGATACAGAGTGGACTAGGGAGCAACAGCAAAGAAAGGCCCCCATATTCCCCAAAGCTCCAAGATTGGTTAGGTTTTATGACATATAAGCCATTGTCGGTTATTTAATGCTAAATCCATTTTTATATATATAAACAATCATATTTTAAACAATTCAGTTTATTATAAGTACAGTTTTTTGTTTACACACAGTTAAATGTCAAAACAGTTCAATTTCAAACAATTCAGTCTAGCTTAATTATGCAGTTTAAATGTCAAAACAGTCTCATCTCAACCAATTCAGTTTAGCATAAGTACACAGTTTAGTTCTATTTGACCCATAGACAAGACCCTATCAGGTGATACCTCTCCAGGCCAGAGTGGATCTAGGAGTGGGGGCAATGAAGGGGTACTCCACATTCTCCAAAGCTACCGTATTACTGGAACCTCACCATCATTGTTTAGTGTCATATCCAGAACACTCATTGGGGGAGTCTTACCCCTTCGCAGAGAAGCAATCAGTGTATTCTACAACGTCAGCTGACTGGGTAATCCAGTTGGAATTTTACCATGAGACAGTTTAATGTTATATCCAGCATATTTGATGGAGGAGGTAGGAGTCTTACCTCTCTGCAGAGATGCAGTCAGTGTATTCTACAGCCCCAGCCAACTGGGCCTAGTATTTTTTTTATGTATATCTCAATGTGAATTTTTAAACCATATTTGTATGAAACTATTATGTTGATTTTATAAAATGTTGTACATTGGCATTTGTATTTTTTTGTCTGAAATGCTGATCAACACACTCAAAATGAAATTGGTTAACCAGCTGTGGGTATGTGCTTTTATAAATTATATGAGTCTATTAAGAGTATTTAGAAATCATGCATATAATATAAAAGTAAAGTTGGTGACCCAAAGGCTCCCTTTTCAATAGCTACTACACCGAAGTGTAGGGGAGGGTGCTTCTTCATTCCCTGGATTGCTTCACTTTACCCTTGATCCTTACCTTTATAATGCTAAGTAAGGCGGTATCAAGTACCATTTTTTGAGTCTTTGCTACGACTCGACCTGGGACTGAACCCGATCTCACAGACTAGTGGTGAACACTCTACTCATTCCAGGTATTATTACCAAACTTTTAAACCAAAATTTTGAATATGTAGCAGTCCAAAAAATAAGTATACATCTGTAGAATATTGGTTAGCTCAAGTAGATTGGCCTCCAAAACTTCTATGAGTAATTTGGTTGAGAAATAAGTAGATGAATGGACACCACTCATGCAAATGTGTTGGGTAGGTCCATTCTTGTAAAGTGAACCAATCCACATGCTTCTCATGCACTCTTCAATAAAAGAGGTGAGCTTTAGCTGGCTAGCTTTTCCAAGGAGGCAGCCATGTTACTTTTGGCTTGTACAGGTGAGTGCTGTTTATTGTTATTCTATAACATCTTTATATCTATGGAATTTTATTTTTGTGATGTTTGATGGCATCTTGACCATTGTCAGTCTTTTAATGCCAAATCCATTTTATACATATATATCGAATATATGATTTCTAAACACATTTTGAAGATAACATTTTTAAACAAGCCTAAGCTCATTTTTTTGCATGCAGTCAAATGGTTTCCTAGTTGAGCATAAGTACAGTTTTTTGTTTACACACTGTTAGTCATTGGTCTAAATAGTTTTGTTAACACACGGTTAAATGTAAAAACTGTTCTATTTTAAACAATTCAGTTTAGCATAAATCAACAAAGTTAAATGGTTCCAAGCATTGCTGTGTATCACTAACAATTAAAACATTAGTCATTTGTTAACAACACAGTTAAATGATCAAACAGTTCTATTTCAAACAATTCAGTTTAGCTTAAGTACTATTTTTTGTTTATATACAGTTGAATGTCAAAACAGTTCCATTTCAAACAATTCAGTTTAGCGTAATTACAGTTACGTTCTATTTAACCCATAGATAGGAACCTATCAGGTGCTACCACTCTGGGGCCAGAGTGGACCTAGGAGCAATGGAAATAAAGGGGTACTCCACATTCCCCAAAGCTTCAGAATTACTTGAACCTCACCATCAGATTGTTTAATGTCATAACCAGGACACTCATTGAGGAGTCTTACCACTTTACAGAGATGCAGTTGGTATATTCTACAGCCCCTGCCAAATGGGCCATTTTATTTTTGGTTCTAGTTTAAATGCAATAAAGTTTGGTAATGAGTAATACCTAAAAAATCCATTTTCATAGTATGTGAAACAAGGTCAATTTTTAAGTGGATTAAAACTGGTTTGAATTCAGAGTTTTCTTTAACAAACCTAGTCTGTGCTACTATTTACTCAAAGCTGGGGAGAAATGGATTCATGCCTTTCCTGAAAGCATTGGCATAAAACGAAATACCCAAGATGAGAATTTAAGTCAAGGATTTCATTTTCTACAAAAACCATAATGCATATCTATTGGTTCTAATTGTATAATGTCCCACTAGAAATAATGAAATCACAGTATATTTGGTTAAGAATAGAAAGAATAAAACAGTTGCTTTCATATGTATTTGCCATTCTATACACTACATAGGAAATTTCTCAATGGTATTTGCTTCTATAATTTTAAACTGCAACTTTATCAGTATGTTGATCCACACACTTGACAAGAAATTCTGTTTCTTTGTGTTTTTGCATGTGTGTTTTTAACTGGCAACTCACTGAAAATTCTGATCCACATACTTTACAAAAAAATGATTTCTCACCAGAGTGCATTTGCATGTGGCTTTTTAAATGTGCATTCTGTGAAAATACTGAGCCACACACTTCACAGGAAAATGGCTTCTCTCCTGTGTGTATTTGCATGTGTCTTATCAAGTTAGAATTTTGTGAAAATGCGGATCCACACACTTCACAAGAAAATGGTTTCTCTCCTGTGTGAATTCGCATGTGCTTTTTTAATTTGGACCTCTCAGAAAATGCTGATCCACAGGCTTCACAAGAAAATGGCTTTTCTCCAGTATGCATTCGCATGTGGGTTTTCAAATGTGCATTCTGTAAAAATACTGATCCACACACTTCACAAGAAAATGGTTTCTCACCTGTATGTATTCGTACGTGTGTTTTTAAACTGGAATTTTCAGAAAATATTGATCCACAGACTTGACAAGAATATGGTTTCTCTCCTGTGTGTATCCTTATATGCCTTTTCAGTTTGGATCTCTCTGAAAATGCTGACCCACATACTTCACAAGGAAATGGCTTCTCTCCCGTGTGCATTCGCATGTGGCTTTTTAAATGTGCCTTCTGTGAAAATACTGATCCACAGACTTCACAAGAAAATGGTTTCTCTCCTGTGTGTATCTGCATGTGCCTTATTACACTGGAGTTATCTGAAAACACTGATCCACATACTTCACAATAAAATGGTTTCTCTCCTGTGTGTATTCGCATATGCTTTTTTAATTTGAAAGTATCTGAAAATGCTGATTCACATACTTGACAAGAATATGGTTTTTCTCCTGTGTGTAGTCGCAGATGCTTTTTTAAACTGGAACGCATTGAAAATTCTGATCTACATATTTCACAAGAAAATGGTTTCTCACCTGTGTGTATTCGCATATGTGTTTTCAAATTGGAATTCCTTGAAAATGCTAATCCACACACCTCACAAGAAAATGGTTTCTCTCCAGTGTGTATTCGCATGTGGGTTTTTAAATGAGAACTCACAGAAAACGCTGATTCACATATCTTACAAGAAAATGGTTTCTCTCCTGTGTGTATTCGCATGTGGGTTTTTAGATTGGAACTCCCAGAAAATGTCGATTTACACACTTGACAAGAGTAGCATTTTTTTTCACAATGTGTTTGCATGTCTCTTGATAAATGTTAATTTATCACAAATGCTGATGTGTAATCTTGGTACAAATTAAAAATTTCTTCTTTTTCTGTCAGTATGGGAAGACAATTAAAGATGAAATCTATGAAACTATCGAGACATATTTTTTAATGAAATTCACTTTCAAATTAGTGTCCATTGTTTTATTCTTCTACAAGTTCTCTTCAATGATATCTGCAAATACACAAAAAGGAACATTAAAAAAAAATACCGATTCTTTCTTTGCATTTATAGTTTGTCTCAAAATACATGGGACCTATGTGACAGCTAATAACTCTACTAATAATAATACTGCGTTCTTTTTTTGTTTCAGATTTGAAAAAGTATACATTAACAACTATTAATCCTCGATCACAATGCCTTGGACTAAAGAGGAAAAAATATTTTATGCCACTACTTATTTGGAGACAAAATCATTCAAAACTGTCTCAGAATAAATGCAACCCATTAATATGATAATGGATTATTACTGAGAAAAGAAACTCAAAAAAGATTGCATGTACTAGAAGATTATATAATAACAATTAAAACAAAACACTGATTTGATGTCTTTAGTTCAATGGATGCATTTTTTACAGGGCATGTTTCAAATGACTGCCACTGTACTTGCCTCAGTAAAAAATCATTATCATATTAATGGGTTGGATCTATTTTTAGATATCTAGTATATGATTAAAAATAAACTACATGATATCTTATTTTAATTTTTTTAACTGCCACAATCATAAAGATTTGAAAAAAAAATCACAACAATATCTAGTATTTATATCAAAACATTTGATTTTCAAATATTCTTTATTTTATTTTAGTCCCTAGCTCAAAGGATGCATTTTTTACAGGAAGTGTTTCAAATGACTGCAATTGCGCTTGTCTCAGTAATAAATCATAATCATATTAATGGGTTGGATCTATTTTGAGACACCCTGTATATATTTATTCTATTTTTCATTTCAATGAACTGTAATGTCTCACATTACCCAATAAACTGTAATGTATCCCATTATTTAATGAACTGTAATGTATTACATTAATCAATGAACTGTAAATCATCCCATTATTTAATGAACTGTAAATTATCCAATTATTCAATGAATTGTGATGTATCACATTATTCAATAAATTGTAAATTATCTAATTATTCAATGAACTGTAATATGTCACATTATTCAATGAACTGTAAATTATTCATTTATACAATGAACTGTAATGTATCCCATTATTTGATGAACTGTAATGTATTACATTAATCAATGAACTGTAATGTATCCCATTATTTAATGAACTGTAAATTATCCCATCATTCAGTGAACTGTAATGTACAACATTAATCAATGAACTGTAAAGTATCCCATTATTCAATGAACTGTAAATTATCCTATCATTCAGTGAACTGTAATGTACAACATTAATCAATGAACTGTTATGTATCCCATTATTCAATGAACTGTAAATTATCCCATCATTCAGTGAACTGTAATGTACAACATTAATAAGTGAACTGTTATGTATTCCATTATTCAATGAACTGTAAATTATCCAATTATTCAATGAACTGTAATGTACAACATTAATCAATGAACTGTAAAGTATCCCATTATTCAATGAACTGTAAATTATCCCATCATTCAGTGAACTGTAATGTACAACATTAATCAATGAACTGTAAAGTATCCCATTATTCAATGAACTGTAAATTATCCTATTATTTAATGAACTGTAATGTATCTCATTATTCATACAAAAAAATAAATGAAATTCTTAATATTAATTTTCGATAAATTCTCACAAGATGATTTATAATTCTTAAACTAAATTCCATAAATGTAACTATAAAATGCTAAATGGAATCCTCTCCTCTTTCTTAAGTAAGAGTATTAAAACCATCATTCAGACAATAAAGCAAGTGTAAACTGGGCTACAATCCTTGTTAGAGTAACTGCTCAAATATAGTAGAGTTTAATACAAATAATTTGAAAAGAGATTCTTTTTAGCCAGATGCAGGGCCCTAACAGTTACTACAACTCTTGGGTAGAGTGTATCTGGGAGTAATAATAATGAAGGGGTTCTACACTCTCCCCAGAGCTTTAGAAATGGAGCCTCATCACCAGATGCAGTTTAGCGTCATACTCAGGCATCTCTATATTTTTGTGAGGGACAGGGATTTGCTCATCTGCAGGGAATACAGTTAGCATATTGCAATCCCCATTGAAAGGGCAATAACATTTTGTATGAACACTTTTGGTAGGCTATATATATATATATATATATATATGATAAAAATTAGTGGAAAAGTGAATAAATCAAACACTTAAAAAGGGTTTACTAGTAATATTTTGTTCTTTATTCACTGAAAAACCATTGTAAGTGTTTGATTTATCCACTTTTTCACTTATCAGATTCACCAAAAATCTACCATTTATCACACATATATATGGTCTTAATGCAAAATTTAAGTTGATTGATGCTGAACCTAGAGATGATTACAAAATATAGTGTAATGATTATTTGAAATAACACATTAATGAAATTGCTATGTCAAAATTTGAAGTAGCACATCAAAATACAAAGATGTAAAGTGCTTTTCTGCCTTCTTGGGATTTTAAAGCAAACACAGAAAGAGAAAGAATGCAGCTAAGATAGGAACCATGTTAATAACTCAAAGAATGTAAGCATCTACCTTTTTGAATGTCATTTGACTGTTTCCAGATATGCAAGTAGGTCACTGATTGATCTAAAAATAGACTGAATTCCCAATAACATTGGCATGACTTCCGCCTATTCATTTATTCATATCATAATGAATGAAAACAGCTACAGAAAAACAGCGCCCCCGCTTGACTAAAAATTGAATAGTTTGGTTTGGTTTTACAGCACATCAACCATTATAGGTTATTTAATGCCAAATCCATTTTTATACATATAAACAGTTCTATTTCAAACAATTCAGTTTAGCATAAGAACATAGTTTCAATGTCAAAAAACAGTTCCATTTAAAACAACACAGTAAAGTTTTATTAAACTCATAGATAGGACCCTATCATGTGCTACCACTCCAGGCCAGAGTGGACTGGAAAGCAATGCCAATGAAGAGGTACTACAAATTCCCCAAAGCACCAGCCTTACTGGAACCTCACCATCAGATTGTCTAGTGAGGTATCCAAGACACTCATCAGAGAAGTCTTACCCCTCTGCAGAGAAGTCGGCATATTCTACAACCCTAGCTGATTGGGCAAAAAAACTGAATAGTAATCCTATACTAATCAATTAAGTGTCCATCTCTCTGCCACTTTGCTATTATTACCCCATTTCAATCGAACCTTCTCGAGTTGTTGTTGTCAGCTCAGTAAAGATTTCATAGTAGAGACAGATATCTGGTACCATGTGTCTTAGGTGGAACTGACCTCTCATCTCTCTTTATGTCATACTATCCCTCTTGATATAACAATGGCCTGAGTTCAAATCTTGGACCATGCTATTTACATTTTGTTAATCCTCTTGGGAAATACATGTATCAATCTCTTCTACCTCTACTATGGGTAAATAAAAGGTTAGATTGAGCTTTTTAAACTTGGTAGGGCGATCAGCATTGTAATAAATAATATTGAATGCAAACCTGCTTTATATTGGATAGAGAAGGAAAATTAGTCTTTAACATTACAACTTTAACATTACAAGTTTCTGAGGCCGTCGAAATGAATAGTTTGGTTCGGTTTCATCATTTTATGGCATATCACCCTATGTGGGTTACTTGATGTTAAAGCTATCCTTGTAGAAGAACAGTAGTCATATTATATAACCCATAGCAAGGGTTGGTTGTTTTGCTTAACAGTATATCAACCTTTTTGGGGTCATTTAACACTGAATTAAATTTCAAACAATTTAGTTTAGTATAAGTATAGTTTTTGTTTACAGTTAAATGTCAAAACAGTTCTATTTCAAACAATTCACTTTCGTCTAAATTCACAGTTAACTTTTATTTCAAACAGTTCAGTTAAACATAAGTATGCAGTTTTGATGTCAAAAACAGTGCTATTTCAAATGATTCAGTTTAGCATAGGTACACAGTTTACTTCTGTTTGACCTATTGAGTTGGGTAAGTTATCAAAATCAACACTCAGTTGGGTAACAAGCTGAGTTATATCTCAAACTGAACTCTGAAGAAAAAGTTGGTTGGGTTTTATCAATCTTTGAAGTTATTTAATGCCAAATCCATTTTTATACAAATAATCAGTTCTATTTCAAAGAATTCAGTTTAGCGTAAGTACAGTTTCAACATCAAAAATAGTTCCATTTCTAACAATTCAGTTTAGCATACAAAAACAATTCCATTTCTAACAATTCAGTTAAGCATAAGTATGCAGTTTAAATGTAATTACACAGATTAATTATCAAAAACATTTCTATTTCAAGCTATTCAGTTTAGTCAAACAGTTCTAATTCAAACAATTCAGTTTAGTATAAATATAGTTTTGTTTACACACAGTTATTCTGAACAATTCAGTTTAGCATAAATATACAGTTTAGTTCTATTTGACCCATAAATAGGGCCCTATCAGAGTTATGTGTAAAAACAGCTTTATTTCAGATAATTCAGTTTAGCATAAGTATGCAGTTTAAATGTCAAAACAGTTCTATTTCAAACAATTCAGTTTAGCATAAATACACAGTTTAAATGCAAAAACAGTAAACTCTTGAAACCATAGCTTGACCCATAGATAGGACACTATATGGTGCTACCTCCTTGGGCCAGAGTAGACATGGGAGCAATGGCAATGAATAGGTACTCTGTATTCCCCAAAGCTCCAGCAATCATGGAACCACACCATCAGATTGTTTAGTGTCATATCCAGGACACCCATAAAGGGGTCTTAACCCTCTGCAGAGATGCAGTCGGTGTATTCTATAGCCCCAGCTAACTGGGCAACTGAAGGAGAGTTATTTATGGCACATTGGGGTGTTCCACTGTGCACATATGGGCAATTCCATTCCCTGTATTGTGATTGGTTGCTGGTCTATGTGTAGACATATTAGTATATAAATAATAGCTTCGATTTAGTAGTAGCACAGGGTCTGTATGAAGTTACAGCCTGTTTTATTTTTGTCTACCAACTGGATGCTAGTTGAAACTCCTGAACCAGTAAAACAATAAAAAACAATATAAAAATAAATAAAATGCAGAAGTAACAATTTCCCAGGAGGCCTCTGACAGGAAGTAAAATTGGCACATACATAAAAAGAAGGGCTTCCTTGTGCCAAAAAGAAACTCAACCACAGAAGCCTTCAGCACCTTAGCTGAGATGGATGTACCTTTTTCTCTAAGCTGCTAGTAGGGAGTGCACGTCCTGGGGCCTAGCAACACACTGCATCTCTAACTAGTAACAGCTTCTGATCATTCCATGATGTTTATCAAAAGCCTTGTCTGGGGTTGGTTGGTTGTTTGGGTTTTATGGCATATCAACCTTTACTGTTATTATTCTACACAGATGAGTAGCAGTAGTTTCCTGACTGAACTCTTCCATCCAACATCTGGTCAAGCACATTCCTCAGGTGTCCAAGACTGAAACCTCACCATCAGATAGTTTAACATCATATCAAGGACACTTTATTAATAGGTTATATTTGTGGGCATTTTAATTAGAAGACCTTATTTTGTAACCAGATTAAAAGCAATCACTTTACATCTAATTGTTAGGCGAGAAATTGACAGTGGGAGGCGTAACTATTTTTGAACTATGTTCATGGCATCAAGCGCTTTAATTTAGATTGCTCCTTGTGGGTACTAGCATAATTTAGTAGGACTGTTTCTTATTTCTGAGCTTGTAGGATATTTGAAGTCAAGCAGTTTGATAGCTTAGTTGGCTGGAGATGTAGAATACACCAACTGCATCTCTCTAGAGGGGTAAGACTCCCCTAATGAATGTTCTGATATGACACTAAACAATTTAATGATGAAGCTCCAGTCTTGGTGCTTTGGAGAATGTAGAGGACCTCTTCATTGCCATTACTCTCAGGTTCACTCTGTATTTTACAGCCCCAGCCATCTGGGCTGGGTTAAATAGTATCACTGCTGTTCTTCTACAAGGATGGCTTCGGCATTGAATAATTCATCAAGTTTGATGTGCCACTAAACAAAGAAACCGATACAACACAATCTCTTATTAAATTAAATGAACTGTTGATCAATCAAGGTTGGTTGGATGGTGTTTTGTGGTATATCAACTCTTCTGGGCTATTCAATGCCAAATCCTGTTAATATATGATTTGCACAAATAGTTTGGAGGTAATGTATTTTCAAATGAGTTAGAGCTCATTTGTTTGCACACAGTTAAATGGTTTTAAGTATTGCTAACTAACACTAATAATTCTATTTAATATTAATCATTTGTTTGTGTAGGGTTTAAAAAGAAATAAAAAACAATATAAAAATAAATAAAATGCAGAAGTAACAATTTCCCAGGAGGCCTCTGACAGGAAGTAAAATTGGCACATACATAAAAAGGGCGGCTTCCTTTTGCTAAAAAGAAACTCAACCACAGAAGCCTTCAGCACCTTAGCTGAGATGGATGTACCTTTTTCTCTAAGCTGCTAGTAGGGAGTGCACGTGTTGGCTGAGTTCTGGGGCCTAGCAACACGCTGCATCTCTAACTAGTAACAGCTTCTGATCATTCCATGATGTTTATCAAAAGCCTTGTCTGGGGTTGGTTGGTTGTTTGGGTTTTATGGCATATCAACCTTTGTAGGTTTAATGTCAGATTCATTTTTATACAAATAATCAGATCTATTTAAAATAATTCAGTTTAGCTTAAGTAAACAGTTTAATTGTCAAAAACGTTTCTATTTCAAGTTATTCAGTTTAGTCAAACAGCACTAATTCAAACAATCCAGCTCAGCATAAGTACACAGTTTAAATATCAAAACAGTTCTATTTCAAGTAATTCAGTCTATAGTTTATGTCTATGACATATGTAATTATTTAAAAAAAAATGTCCCAATGTAAATGACAGATATCAAATACTTGATGCTTCTACATTTGAGGTGATTTAAATATTGGATTACAGACCTGCAACACTCCACTTTAACCCTAACTGAGCTTGTCGGATAGCCCATGATCTTATAAATTGGCTGATAATGTTAGGCTCTAGCACCTATATGATTAAGTCCTGACCTTATTCTTCAAATTATTTACCCTATCCTTTTTTTATCTTAAAGTGGTGGCTGAGGATGAATTTATAGGATTCACACACCTATTTTTTGAAATGGCTGTGATACCACTTGTTTCTGAAACAAAGATGGCGGACGTCGGTAAACAAATCAGTTTTGGGACATATTGGTCAGGAAAATCTTGTGATTTGTGCTCACAACTATGTCCACAACCTTGATTTTGTCCCACGCATTTGGACCCAACCTCATGACAAGGATTGCCTATATATAAACACATTTTCTCCATTTTGACTTACAGAGTCACCACACTCGCTCACTCTTTCATATTTTCACTTACAGAGACAGCACACTCTCACTCTCTCCATTTCGACTCACAGAAACAGCACACACTCTTTCTTTCACATTTTCACTTTCAGAGACGGCACAACCTCTCTCTCTCTCACACATTTTGACTTCCACAGACAGCACTGTCTCCACTTAGGAACACAACTCAATACGCATAACATGGGAGCGTATACATTCTACAACCTTTTTCTTTCTTGTTCTGCCTTTTTGGTTAGACTTCTTCCAGCCTTGAACACAGCCTCAGAAATTTCATCAAACCCCGAAAGAGACAAATAACCAACATGGGAGAATACTTAGTCCGCATACATATTATAGTTTACAGGACACTTTCAAAATTTAATCTTTTTCCATAATATTCGTGTTAGTTACACATATACCCACACAGAGAGGAATATTCAACAGACAATATTAAAATATTTGTAATGTTTCCTTTTTCATGTATTTCTTGTTATATAAATCTAATTTTGTTTATATTGCTTTGTCTTGAATGTTCTTTTGTCCGCGTCGTTTCACATCGTGTACTTCATTTGCTTTTCCATCATCATCATCATGTCGTGCTGCTAGCACGGATATCCCTGACCCTCTCTCGCCACTTTTCCCTATCGTTCATCGCCTCTGGCAGGTCTTCAGGGCTACATCCCATATCCTCACATAGCTGCTGTATGTATGTTCTAGCTGTTCGTCCTGCTTTAGCTCGGCCATATGTGGGGGTCCATAGGAGTACATCACTTATGAGCTCGTCCCTGCTCCTTCAGCAGTGTCCTGTGTGCCTGGCTCGTCTAACTTGGATAGTTTTCATGATGGGAGGCAGGTGGCTGTATAGTTGGTGCTTTGTGGGGTGTTGCCGCCAAGACTTGTTTAATATTGCTTGCAACATTCTAGTGTAATTGCCGTTTAGCTTCTTCTCCAGCCGTTTAGTTAGCGTCCAAGTGGTGCATCCATACAGCAGTATCGACATGACCGCTGCTTGGAAGAAACTGCGTTTCATTTTATCGGTCAGGTCTGCTTTCCATATGATTGATAGCTTCCCCAAAAATTGCATTGGGGAAAACAAGACTCTCAGTATCCTGGGTATAATACTAAAATGCATTTAACGGTGAAACTCCAGTCCTGGAGTTTGAGGAATGTGGAGTACCTCTTCATTACCATTACTCTCAGGTCCACTCTGACAGGGAGATTTTTTAAAAATAACTATAAATGTTATAGACATAAACTATTGTCCATGTTTTTATATATTGTACACAAATAATATTTATATCAATTTTTCTTTGTTTTCAATAATTGAAACACATCTAAGTGGGAATTAGATAATTTCTTAGACTTAATGATAATAATAACGTGATTATAATAAACGCTTACACAATTAAGGAAAATTTAACTTGAAAACAAAATCTTTTGATATTTCAATTTACATTTAAAAGATTCGTGAACAAAAACAAGCAAAACATTTTAATATTTAGAGATTATAATTGATTTAAAATCTGTTCAAGTAATTTTTTATTCTTAAAACTTTTCATTTTATTTAAGTAGGTGAATAAACAAAACACTTACCTATGTCTACCTTCTCGTTCGAACGATTTAGACATGATGACCAGAAATAACAAAAAATATTTTTCTACTGAAAACAAAACTCGATTTCAACAACTTAAAATGTTATTAAGTTCTTGTGGCCAAGTAAAAAAAGGGTGGGGGTTAAATGTTTCACATTTCTTGTGCCTAGAAATTAATAAAACAAATACTCTGTTGAGCGTTGTCGAAAACATGCTTGTCAAAATTGTGTCGCTTCCGTTTCCTCCAACCCTTACTGCGCATGTGCATTAAACTATCAGAAAGTCGAGAGTAAAACAAAACTTAATTTGATTCGATATTTTACTCAAAGATAACAATAATAGATTTGCTTAGAATCAGTCAAGCCACCGTTTCATTGAAATCAGGACTTTATATAAAATTTTCAAAACGTCTTATTTGCGGTTTTATTTTCTTTAAAATTGGTAAATCTGAATGTTGTAATAATTTACATATAATTCCCGAAGTTACTTCTAAAGTCAAATTAAAAATAGAAAGGTAAATAGAAACAATTTTTCTTTGCAAGATAAAACAAATTCACAGCAACTAAATAATACGAGTAAAATGATATTTTAAAATAAATAATTCAATAAGTTTTCAAAAAAATTCCCTTAATTCCAGGTAATTTTGAATTCAATAACGGATAAAATATTTTGGCATATTTTTAAAAGCATTTTATGACAAATTCTTCTTCGTTAATAAAAATACTAGTTGTGCATTACATATTTTTATGTTTAATGGGAAAAAATTGTGGTCTTTCATTGTAAGAGTTGTCTCCCTTAGAGAAATGAACTACTTAAGAACAGGCAGAAACAATTAAATTTTTAATTAACTAATGTTTTCAAGTTGAATAAAAATTGAAAACAACCATCGTTTGTAAAAATAGTTTATGCACAGTTGTCAAGGGAGACAATTAACAGAAATTACAATCTAAAATATTTTCAATTCCCATAGCAAAATTTAGGTTCCTTCAATGGAATCTTTAGATTCTACAATATATTTTTGTCCAAAAATCTATTGCCCAGTCGGATGGGGCTGTAAAATACACCAACTGCACCTTTGCAGAGGGATAAGACCCCACCCCCAATGAGAGTCCTGGATATGACACTAAACAATCTGATGGTGAGGTTCCAGTAATGATGGGTTTTAGGGGAATGCGGAGTACCCCTTCATTGCCATTGCTCTCAGGTCCACTCTGGCCCGGAATGGTAGTACCTGATAGGACCCTATCTATGGGTTAAATAGTATTAACGGCATACTTATACTAAACTAAATTGTTTGAATTAGAGCTGTTTGACTAAACTGAATTGCTTGAAATAGATATGTTTTTGACAATTAAACTTTGTACTTACATTTAAACTGTGTGCTTATGATAAACTGAATTCTTTGAAATGGAACTGTTTTGGACATTGAAACTGCACTTACACAAAACAGAATTGTTATATATAGAACTGTTTTGACATTTAACTGTGGATAAACAAAATCTGTATTTATACAAACATGAATTAACTGAATTAGAACTATTTGAATAAACTGAATAGCCTGAAATAGAAATGTTTTTGACAATTAAACTGTGTACTCAAGCTAAACTGAATTGTTTGAAATAGAATTGATTATTTGTTTAAAATTGGATTTGGCGTTAAATAACCTACAAAGGTTGATATGCCATAAAACCCAACCAACAACCAAAAATCTATACAAATTTTAAATGATGAATCTATAAGATTATATATTTTACTTTGCAAACATAAAAAAGAATTAAAAAATGGGAACAAAAGTTATTACACTGGTCCCAGAATCCAATACTACTCTTGAAAATTTGATTCAATATTGTATCTATTTGTCCATCCATTTTCCTTTTCAAGTCCCTTATAGCAGTTGTAGAGGAATGTTTGTAGAAATATATTTTCCTCTCAACAATGAATATAAAAACAATTTGTACAACTCAACAACTTTTATTCTTGAGTAAAATTAAACAGAAAAGAGAATATATAAAGAAATGAGATTAAAAGTGAGGATGAAAGTGTGGATGAAGTTTGAGAGATATGAAAGTTTGTGAGAGACTTACATATTTAAGGAGTAAGCCCATAGAATTGTGTACTGTGTATTATTTTGTGGAGTCAATTTTTTTAATGTTTTTCATTCAAAAATCTTTTTCGCCCAGTAAGCTGAGGCTGTAGAATACACTGACTGCTTTTTTGTAGAGGGGTACGCCCCCACTCCCAATGAGTATCCTGGATATGATACTAAATAATCTAATGGTAAGGTTCTAGTAATGCTAGACCTTTGGGGAATGCAGAGTACTCTTTCATTGCCATCACTCCTAGATCTACTCTGACCCAGAGTGGTAACACCTGATAGGGTCCTATCTATAGGTCAAACGGAACTAAACTGTGAACTTGACTATCACGCAACTATATGATAGTCTGAAATATTATCCCATGAGATACATATAAAGTATATATTATGAATTGTGCAAATTGTTACACAAAGTAGACAGAAAATTGTATAACATTCAAAATAGACAACAAGCACAGACAAATGAAAGAAATTCCCAGACAATTTTGATTTAAGAAAGCAGACAGTCAATTGCCCAGTTGGCTAGAGCTGTAGATTACACAAACTGCTTTGCTGCAGAATGGTAAGACTCCCCCCAACAAGTGTCCTGAATATGACACAAAACAATTTGATGATGATTTTGCAATATTATTGCTTTGGGGAATGCGGAGTACCCTTTTATTGCCATCACTCCTTGGTCCACTCTGGCCTGGAGTGGTGGCACCTGATAAGTGTCCTATCTATGGGTTAAATAAAACCAAACTGTACTTCCTTCACTATACTGATTTTTTGCATTTAAATTGCATATTTATGCTAAACTGAATTGTTTAAAATAGAACTGTTTTGATATTTAACTCTATGTATTGCCCAGTTGGTTAGGGCTGTAGAATACACTAACTATACCTCTGCAGAGGGGTAAGACCCCATCCCCAATGATTGTCCTAGATATGACACTAAACACTCTGATAGTGAGGTTCCAGTAATTCTGGAGCTTTGGGGAGTGTGGAGTACCCCTTTATTGCCATCGCTCCCAGGCTCACTGTGGTAGCACCTGATAAGGATACTATCAATGGGTTAAATAGATCTAACGGCATACTTATGCTAAACTGAATTATTTGATTTGGTTTGGTTTGGTTTTATGGCATATCAACCAATATAGGTTATTTAACGACAAATCCATTTTTATGTAAATAATCTGTTCTATTGAAAACAGTTCAGTTTAGCATAAGTACACAGTTTAATTGTCAAAAACATTTCCATTTCAAACTATTTAATCAGTTATATGTAATAATTCGGTTAAGTGTAAATACAGTTTTAATGTCGAAAAACAGTTCTATTTGAAATAATTCAGTTAAGCATAAGCACACAGTTTAAGTGTAAGTATGGTTTAATTGTCAAAAACGTTTCAACTTCAAACTATTCAGTTTACTCAATTCATTTCAGCATAAGTATGCTGTTAGTTCTATTTAACCCATAGATAGGGCCCTATCAGGTGCTACCACTCCGGGCCAGAGTGGACCTGGGAGCGATGGCAATGAAGGGGTACTCCGCATTCCCCAAAGCTCCAGCATCACTTGAACCTCACCATCAGATTGTTTAGTGTCATATCCAGGACACTCGTTAGGGGGGGGTCTTTCCCCTCGGCAGATGTGCAGTCAGTGTATTCTACAGCCCCAGCTGACTGGGCAATACACAAATGTAAATGTCAGACAGTTTTATTTCAGATAATTTAGTTCAGCATAAGTACACAGTTTAGACGTCAAAAACAGTTCTATTTCGAGCAATTCAGTTCAGCACAAGTACGCAGTTCCAATGTCAAAACAGTTCTATTTTAAACAATTCAGTTTAGCATAAATACGCAGTTTAAATGCAAAAGTCAGTATAGTGAAAGAAGCACAGTTTTGTTCTATTCAACCCATAGATAGGACCCTTATCAGGTGCTACCACTCCAGTGCCAGAGTGGACCTGGGTGCAATGGCAATGAAGGGGTACTCCGCATTGCCCAGAGCTCCAGCATTGCTGGAACCTCACCATCAGATTGTTTAGTGTTATATCCAGGACACTCGTTGGTGGGGTGTCTTATCCCTCTGCAGAGAAGCAGTTGGTGTATTCTACAGCCCCAGCCGACTGGGCAATGAATTATTTGAAATGGAACTGTTTTTTGATATTGAAACTGTACTTACACTAAACTCATTTGTTTAATATAGAACTGTTTTGACATTTAACTGTGTGTAAACAAAATCTGTACTTACACTAAACTGAATTAGCTGAATCAGAAGTGCTTGACTAAACTGAATAGCTTGAAATAGAAATGTTTTTCACTATTAAACTGTACTTACATTTAAACTGTGTACTTATCCTAAACTGAATTGTTTGAATGGAACTATTTTCATAAAAATGGATTTGGTGTTAAATAACCTACAAAGGTTGACATGCCATGAAACCCAACCAACCAACCAATAGATAGTCAAAATCTACTACTTCAATGTCTATCTTTTCCTCATTATCACCATGCCCACTCAGATTGGGCTGTAGAATACACCAACTGCATCTCTGAAGAGGGGTAAGAGTACCCTTTCATTGCCATTGCTCCCAGGTCCACTCTGGCTTAGAGTGGTAGCACCTGAAAGAGTTCAGTCTATAGGTTAAATAGAACATTTAAACTGAGTGCAAACAAATGACTTCTGCTAATTTGAATTGTTTGAAATAGAACAGTTTGATCATTTAACTGTATGTAAATAAATGTTCAATGTTTAATTGAATCATTAGTGAACTTGAAACTATTTAACTTTGCTGACTTACATTGTAGGGAATAAATAGATAAATTTAAAAAAAATCAAATTGAATTAAAAAAGAAAAATTATTAAAATATGCAGAAACTCCCAGAGGCCTCTGACAGGAAAATTGCATTTTTGAAATTCACCAGCTGTGACAATCAGGCTTTAGTAGGGTGTATTCCAATTCCTGCTGTAGCTGTTCATTTGAACCTGAAATCATTAGTCAGTCTTTTCATAAGATGTACAGCAATAACATACTGAATTTTCAAGAGTCTACGGAAATTTTAAATGCCAGTACAAAAAAGTCTGGAAACTTATTGAAGGCACCTCATATATTAAAATATGCAGAAACTCCCAGAGGCCTCTGACAGGAAAATTGCATTTTTGAAATTCACCAGCTGTGACAATCAGGCTTTAGTAGGGTGTATTCCAATTCCTGCTGTAGCTGTTCATTTGAACCTGAAATCATTAGTCAGTCTTTTCATAAGATGTACAGCAATAACATACTGAATTTTCAAGAGTCTACGGAAATTTTAAATGCCAGTACAAAAAAGTCTGGAAACTTATTGAAGGCACCTCGTATATTAAAATGTGCAGAAACTCCCAGAGGCTTCTGACAGGAAAAAAAGGGGCGACACATGCGTAAAGAAAAAGGGACCTCCCGAAAAAAGGAGGAAGATCATTCTCTTTCAGCAGTGACTGTTGGAATTGACAAGACTCTGCTAACTAGTGGAGGACACCACAAGTTCGTCTTTGGATGACACATTGGTAGCCCTTTCACTAGTAGCACCCGTCTTGGTTAACAGTATGCCAAAATACAAAAGGCTACGAAATTGACCTATCGAACTACAAACTAAAACATTGGACTTGGACAAACTCCCGAAAGTGACTAACACGTTGTTAAAGCTTTAAAACAACAAATGAGGACACATATATACCAAAAAACGATTAACATATTTTTAAACACCTTGGCATAGGGATTCAACCATTTCAATTGTATTCAGGGAAAATTCCCTCACCCATTGAATGGTAAAGGAAAAAAAAAGTCTTTGTCTCCTATCTGTTGCTGTCTTCTTTTGAATAATTCTTTTTGGGCCTTCTTGTTCAAGGAGTTACATCGACAAGACAACGTGGGGTAAAAATACAATAACCTCAGAATGGAGTCAGATAAAAAACAGTAATACAGCTTGCCCTGACCTCTGGTCTGACCCCATAATATCTACAAATTATATATATCTAATATATAATATATTTGAATAAACAGGATTTTGCATTAAATAACCTACAATGATTGACATGCCATAAAACCAAACTAAATCAAATCATCTTCATCACCAAAGAATTCAATCAAATGGTTATTCTTAAGATTGTTATTATCTATTAAATAAAAATACCATTAAGGATAATGAAAAACCAATGCACAGTATCCTCCTTAAGATTCCACAGACAGGTTGAAATGCTGTTAAAATTAATCAATCTATTTGCCAGACATGAAAGGTTATGTAATATTATATAAATTTCTTAATTCTAACTCTCAAAAAAGTGATTAAACTCAAGATGTCTCATCGTTCAAATACGTATGAGCAATCGCATGCACACAGACTTCCACATGAAACCTGAATATCTATGATTTTATAAAAATGAAGTTGGTGACCTTAGTTGAAAGTGATCTGAAGGCACCCTTTTCAATAGCTACTACACTTAGGTGTAGGGGAGGGCACTACTCCTTTCCCTGGATTGCTCCACTTTACCCTTGATCCGTACCTTATAATGCTGAGTGTTAAGCAAGGCGGCATCAAGTACCATTTTTTTGAGTCTTTGGTATAACTCGACCTGGGATCGAACTCTGGTCTCCTGGACCATTAGTGAACACTCTACTCATTAGGCCAATATAATTAAGTAATCACATGGTGCATCCAATAAGATTCCAGACTTTTTTTGTACAGGCATTTAAAATTGTTGTAGACTCTTGAAAATTCCCTATGTTATTGCTATACATCTTATGAGATGACTGACCAATTTTTATGATTTCAGCTTCAAATCAACAGCTACAGCAGCAATTGAAATACACCCTACTAAAGCCTGATTGTCACAGCTTGTGAATTTCAAGAATGCAATCTGGATGTGAGGACACTTAAGAAGAATGATATGCAATAAAATTCTGTTTTAAACTTGGAAAAAATGCCATGGAAATGTATGGAATGCTTCAGACTGCTTTTTTGTATGAATCAAGCATCAGTTTCTAAGTGGCATAAGAGATTCAAGGAAGGCAGGGAGTCTGTGAGGGATGATAAGAGGTTTGGGAGGAGTAAGGAAGTCAATACACCAAAATGGATTGGCCAAAGGGTTAGGATTAGGGTTACTATGTTGAGGTTTTAAGGGAGTTCAGGAAGAGATTCTGTTGGAAGAGGCCAGCACTCTTCAAATTGGGTCAGTGGCCTTTCCACCAGGACAATGCACCAGTCCACAACTCCATCCTTGTCACAGACTATTTGACCATCCCTATAGTCCAGACCTTGCTCCCTGCGACTTTTGCTTATTCCCTAAGCTCAGAGGCTGTTGTTATGAGACAATTGAGGAGATGAAAGAGGCTGTGATGCAGGTCATTGACACGCTCACATGAGAGGACTTCTGTGGGGCCTTCCAGAAGTTGTTTGAATGGTACAACAAGTGTATTGCATCCGGAGGAGATCACTTCAAAGGGGACTAGAGTTTAATGTGTGTACTATCAATAAAAGTGCCCATACGATAAGAAGTCTGGAAACTTATTTAATGATCCTTGTAATTTTGTATATCTGATTCTATAATTCCGTTGGTGTGAAAAAACCCACATAGTACAATTTGCAAATAAGAATAAATATTACACAAACTGGTATGCGGGAAAAAAATTCTATAAAAAAAAAAGAAAAGACTTTTTTTTTTGGTTCTTATGCTAATTCTATTCTTCTTAGTGCTTTCTTAATCAATGAAATATAGTTTGGTCCTATCTTCCTTTAGTCGGAACTGTCCTGATGACCTGTTTAGGTGAAACCCAGACAGACTTTTTTCTGACTAACGCAGTTTCTTCCAGGCAGCGGTCGTATCAATACTGCTGTATGGATGCACTATTTGGACGCTAACTAAACGGCTGGAGAAGAAGCTAGACGGCAATTACACAAGAATGCTGCGAGCAATACTGAACAAGTCCTGGCAGTAACACCCCACAAAGCACTAACTATACGGCCACCTACCTCCTATCACGAAAACCATCCAAGTTAGACGAACCAGACATGCAGGACACAGCTGGAGAAGCAGGGACGAGCTCATAAGTGATGTACTCCTATAGACCCCCACATATGGCTGGGCAAAAGCAGGATGACCAGCTTGAACATACATTCAGCAGCTATGTGAGGATATGGGATGTAGCCCTGAAGACCAACCAGAGGCGATGAACGATAGGGAGGAGTGGCGAGAGAGGGTCAGGGATATCCGTGCTAGCGGCACGACATGATGATGATGATATATATGAAGATGGTTGTTGTAGGTCCAAAGAAAGAATAAGGATATATACTCAATGAAACAGACATGTGTATACATATACAAAAAAAAGGAGAAAGAACTACCAGTAAATTTAGAACCACAAAACTTCCCAAGATACACACTTACACTCATACAAAAAAAAACTGTTAGTGAAACCCAAAACCACTCCAACACCAAGACACACACACACACACACAAAGACACACAACTATAAACATATCAAATATCAAAGACTGTTAAAGCAGACCAAAGTAAACACACTCCAGGAAAGAGGGACAAGGACCCCTATATAAACCAGCCTGATCAACCAATGGTCATTTATACTGGAAACAAGAGTGAGTTCATGTCTCAGTAAGTACCCTTTTAACAAGGCCATGTGCCACATATATTCTCTTACAAAAGCAACAAGCTGGAAACATACATATATATAACACGTATGTAAGAACAAAATAAATAAATTCAAAAAATTTAAATCTCTTCGTGGACCTTCTTATTTTAATATATATATATATATGTGCGTGTGTGTGTGTGTTTTGGAAATAGTCAGTTTTTTTCGTTTTACTGAGAATAGAAAAAGAGAAAGGAACTAAAAATAAGCAAATAAAATCAAACAGGCAAATGATAAAAGGATTAATACAAACATGAAGCATGTAGAACCCAAAGAATTATTGTCGTTGAACTCCTTCATCTTCTACACTAAGAAAATAAATTTGTAGAGAAATAGACAAAAATATTCTCTCATACGGTACATATTAATTGCACATAATACCTACCGCAACTCCAAACCTTTATATTCAAAGTGAGGAATCCTTGTTTGTTTGTTTGGGTTTTATGGCATATCAACCTTTGTAGGTTATTCAATGCCAAAACCATTTTTACACAAAGAAATATTTCAATTTCAAACTATTAAGTTTAGCACAAGTACACATTTTAATTATCAAAAACATTTCTATTTCAAGCTATTCAGTTTAAACAAACAATTTTAATTCAAAGAATTTAGTATAAGTAGAGTTTTTGTTTACACAGTTAAATGTCAAAAACAGTTCTATTTCAAACAATTCAGTTTAGCATAAGTATGCAGTTTAATTGTCAAAGACAGTTCTATTTCAAGCAATTCAGTTTAGCATAAGTATACAATTTAGTTCTATTTGACCCATAGATAGGACCCTATCAGGTGCTACCACTCTGGGCCAGAATGGACCTGGTAGTGATGGCAATGAAGAGGTACTCTGCATTCCCCAAAACACCTCGAACCTCACTATCAGATTGTTTAGTGCCATATCCAGGACACTCGTTGGGAGGTCTTAGCCCTATGCAGAAATGCAAACGGTATATTCAACAGCCCCAGCTGACTAGGCAATACACAGGGTTAAATGTAAAAATAGTTTCATTTCAGATAATTTGGTTTTGCATAAGTATGCAGTTTAAATGTCAAAACAGTTCTATTTTGAGCAATTAAGTTTAGTCTAAGTACGCAGTTTAAAGGTCAGAACAGTTCCATTTTAAACAATTCAGTTTGGCATAAATATGCAATTTAAATGCAAAAACAGTCAGCTCTCAACCAACACTGGGCAAAAACAGAAATAAAGATACACGAAAATAGGAAGATATGCACGTGTAGGTGTTTATGTAGAAAAAGGTAAAAATGGAAGAAAGTTATATTTTTGGTGGTTCATTTATTGTGCCAACACATTTCAACTTTGAGGTTTTGTCTAAATACAAAAATATTTTATCAAAATTATTTTTTTGTATGAGAATAATTATAACAGATAAATATTTTTTGATTCAGTTGGAAGACTTCATCAGGGTTTGTAGATGTTGTTATATGAAAAAATGGAATAATACAGGCTGATATGTTATAAATACATTATGTCATGTGACAAGAATATTTCTTTGAAAAGTAAATGGCATTTTGTGATCTGAGAAATGGATTTGTAATGTTTTATTACTATAAATATTTAAAGAAAGTGGGCTAATCTTTAGTGAGAATTTTGAAATCGTTTAGAATTATTTTTCCTAGATATTTTGAAAAAAACCTTGTTGTGGTATTGTTGTATATTGATCTTCGACCCGGCCAAACATGCCATTCCAAAGTGATGCACTGGAAGGAAGTGACACATTCCAATGGCCAGTAATCGAAAGAAATCGTGTAGGTGGATTTGGCTGACGAAATGGGACAAGGTAAAAGCCCATGATACACTCATAGACTGATGCACCAGAAGAGAGTGACCTCTGGACTGCATGACAGTTATTTCCGCTTGATGACGATCAAACATGCCATTCCAAAGATTGAGTGGGCGATTGAACTATTATATAACTCAGTGAAGACAGGAAGTCAGGGAGTTGGAGATCAGACGAGTTAGAGACAAGATGTGGTAGGGAAAGCCACACCTGGCCGAAGGGGCCCTTGGGAACCCTGATGGAGTTTGGGGACCAGACCAGTTGGTGATAAGATGCGGTAGAGAAAGCCGCACCCAGCAGAGTGGGCCTCTGGTTGAGCAGCCCTGGAGAACGAGAAAGACACAACGCTGACGGCCATAAGAGTGGGGGTCGATATATTGCAGTTCTGTTCGGTCTCCAGCTCCCTCTCACAGAAAAACCTTGAGTAACCCTTTTCAAACCCTTACAATAAAGTGAGAGGTACATATTTTTCTAAAGAAGTCTACACTTGTCTGTTATTCATTGCGTCAATATGCTATGGGACATACTTCAATTATTCTTCATTTATCTCTGTCATGGAAGAAAATAAATATTGTAGAGTTTTGAAAAAAGCATGGTTAGTTTTAAACTAAAGAGTTGGTTGTGTTATCAGTTTTAAATTCTTTTTTATGTTCATAGATTCTTTTATTTAAATTTCTACTTGTTTTTCTTATGTAAAATTTATTGCAATTTAGGCAATGGATTTTATAAACATCTGAATTGGATAGGGAATTGGTGTTCTTTGGAGTTGTTCTTTACTATTTGTTTTATTTTATGTGGGTAATAGTTTTTCTTTCTTACACAAAAAGTAATGATTTTGATAAAATATTTTTGTATTTGGACAAAACCTCGACGTTGAAATGCATCGGCATAATAAACAAACCACCAAACATATATCTTTCTTCTATTTTTACCTTTTTTTACTTACATTCTGTCAGATTCAATTCACTTCTCACATGAGTGGGTGTGTTTGTAATAAAAATAAAATGTGATTCTTTTACCTATTTGTGTGCTTAACAAAACAATTATCATAAGAAATAGAATGGATGACCCAATTTCAAATCCAGGGAAAGGCATGAATCCATCTGTTCTTTGTCATGCAATGGTAAAACAGAAAAGGCTCTTTCACCTTTTTTAGGCAACCAGTCTAAGGGAAATAAAACTCTGAATTCAAACCAACTTCCACTTAAAAATTGACCTTGTGTCACATCCTGCTCATGGTAGAAAGGTTTACATAGGTTTTATGGCATATCAACCGTTGTTGGTTATTTAATGCCAAATTAGTTCTGTTTCAAACAATTCAGTTTAGTGTAAGTAGTTTCAATGTCTAAATGAGTTTTTTTCAAAAAAATCCAGTTCAGCATAAAAAACAGTTCTGTTTCAAACAATTCAGTTTAGCATAAGCACACAGTTTAAATGTCAAAACAGTTCTATTTCAAGCAATTCAGTTTAGCATAAGTACACAGTTTAGTTTTATTTGACCAAGATAGGGCCCTATCAGGTGCTACCATTCCAGGCTAGAGTAGACCTGAGAATGATGGCATTGAAAGGGTACTCTGCATTCAGCAAAAGTCCAGCATTACTGGAGCCTCATATCAGATTGTTTAGTGTCATATCCAGGATACTTGTTGTAAGGAGGTCTTACCCCTCTGCAGAGATGCAGTCAGTGTATTCTTCAGCCCCAGCTGACTGAGCTTCATGGTAGAGAGATTGAGTAAATATATGCTTGGCAAATAATCCTTTGGTTTGGTTTTATGGCATGTCAACCATTGTAGGTTATTTAAAGCCAAATCCATTTTTATACATATGAACAGTTATATTTTAAACAATTCAATTTAGTTTTTTGTTTACACTCAGTTAAATGTCAAAACAGTTCTATTTTAAACAATTCAGTTCAGCATATGGTTTGGGTTCATTTAAGTTTTATGGCATATCAACCTTTCTAGGTTATTTAATGCTAAATCTATTTTTATACAAACAGTTCTCAATCAAACAATTCAGTTTAGCATATGTACACAGTTTAATAGTCAAAAACATTTCTATTTCAAACTATTCAGTTTAGTCAAATAGGTTAATTTCAAACAATTAAGTTTAGTATAAGTATAGTTTTTGTTTACAAACAGTTAAATGTGAAAACTTTTCTATTTCAAACAATTCAGTTTAGCATAAGTGCACTGTTTAGTTGTATTTGACCCATTGATAGGACCCCATCAGATGCTACCACTCTGGGCCAGAGTGGATTGGTGAGTGATGGCAATGAAGGGGTACTCTTGCATTCCCTAAAAGTCCAGCATTACTGGAACCTCACTATAAGATTGTTTAGTGTCATATCTAGGACATTCATTGGGAAGTCTTACCCCTCTTCAGAGATGCAGTCAGTGTATTTTGCAGACCCCAACCGACTGGAGCCAATAATCCTTCAGTAATTTGGGTTGTGTTAGGCTTATATCAGCATAAACCAGCATGGTCACTAATACTTGGATAAAACCACATGTTCTGCACATGGCATGCTGAAGATAAGAGAATAATCTTTGCATCTTTTTCCTTGTCACTATGGCAACTAGATATAACCCCATTATTTACTACTAATGTCTACAATCAGTGTTTTCTCAGAGGCAAAAACCAGAAATGGAAATGTTGATTTGAAGGCAGGTATGCTTCCAAATAAATGTAGATTTTGGAAATTAGTGACATAAAAAATCTACATTTATTTTTAAATCATTGCTTAAAGGTACAGCATCACATGCATCAGACAGTTAAGATGAGCCCAAACTGGCTCACTATAGTGCATGCAATCCCTCCACCTCTAAACTACTTTCCATATGTTCCCATTGCATCACCCATTACTACAAAATTAAGAAGTGGGTAAAAGAGAGTATTCTGCATCTTTATCATTTCAACACTCGCAAATCCAAAAATTGCATCTCTGCAGGATTTGATGATGGTGGCTTTTGCATCTATGATTGGTTGGTTAGTTGGTTTTAAGGAGTATTAACCTTTTTCAGGTCATTTAACAATGAATTAAGAGTTCAGCATAAGTACAGCTTTTCGTTTACACACAGTTAAATGTAAAAAACAGTTCTATTTCAAGTAATTCAGTTAAGCATAAGTACACAGTTTAAATGTCAAACAGTGCTATTTGACCAAGAGAACCCTATGAAGTACTAATACACTGGGCCAGAGTGGACCTGGCGGTGATGGCAATGAATGGGTACTCCACCTTCCTCAAACTTCACTGTCAGATTGTTTAGTGTTGTATCCAGGACACTCATTAAGGGAGTCTTACCCCTCTGCAGCAATACAGTTGGTATATTCTACAACCCAAGCCAACTGGGCCATATAAGTTAGCGACCTTAGTCAAGAGTGACCCGAAGGCTTCTTTTTCAATAGCTACTACACAAAGGTGTTGGGGAGGGTGCTACTCCTTTCCCTGGATTGTTCCACTTTAACCTTGATCCTTACCTTATAATGCTGAGTGTTAAGCAAAGCGGCATCAAGTACCATTTCTTGAGTCTTTGGTATGGCTCGGCCTGGGATTGAACCCTGGTCTCCCAGACCATTGGCAAACACTCTACTCATTAGGTCATATAAATATTTTAAATTAAATTAATCATAACTTAAAAACATTGACAAAACTTTGAGATGATATTATTATCTAATTAGCAAATATAGATATTACTAGAAATCATTTATTTCTACTTAGCATCTTTTTACATAAAAAAGTTATCATCAGGATAATCAAAATTAATGAAATGTTGCCATTGGCCTAATGAGTAGAGTGTTCGCCAATAGTCCGGGAGATCAGGGTTCAATCCCTAGTCGAGTTATACCAAAGACTCAAAAAATGGTACTCAATACCATCTTGCTTAACACTCAGGATTATAAGGTAAGGATCAAGGGTAAAGTGGAGAAATTCAAGGAAAGGAGTAGTGCCTTCACTGTTGTAGCTATTGATAAAGGGTGACTTTGGGTCACTTTCGACTAACGTCACCAATTTTACTTCATCATAAGTATATAAAAGTTGCACAGTGTTCTAGACTGAGTAGTAAAAACCAATAAAATAGCATATCAAATGTAGATATTTATACTGAACAGGAGAATATATAAAAATGAAAAATTCAATACTGAAAAATATTTGATTCATATCTTTTTATTCAAAACTTTCATTAAATATGAAATATTAGATAAAAAACAACAAAAATAAAGGGACTAGAAGACTTAGAAATTAGAGGACAAATTGTGACCATCCAGACTACAGCATTATTAAGATCTGCATGAATATTGAGAAGAGTCCTGGAGACTTGAGAAGACTTGCTGTCACTCAAATTCCAAAGGGAAACCATCAGCTAACACTGGTTTGAAAAACTCTCAAAAGAGTAAAATAATAATAACAAAAATAATAATAATATTAGGAAACATGTCAACTGACCATAATACAGTAACCGAGATGCTAAATATTGAAAAATAAGAACCCCTAACCGAATTGTTAAGTTATAATGTACACACTCAAACTTATCTGATTATTTAAATAGTAGATTGTACTGTATTCCTTTAAAATATTTGAGAGATACTTTCTTTATTTGGTATTCATACTCACTGAAAATACCAACACACACATTTATAAAAGATCCTGCTCAAGGGAATTTCAAGGTACCTTTCTGAATTATATCTCTGTGAAAATGTTCCTCTGATAATTTTACCATGGTTTCTCTTCAATGTGGGTTTCCTCAGAGATAGTGAAAATGTAATTTATAGCATGTATATACATGTATGTATATACATGCTATAAATTACATTTTAAAATGTAATTTATAAAAATGTATATACATATATGTATATACATGCTATAAATTACATTTTCACTATCTCTGAGGAAACCCACATTGAAGAGAAACCATGGTAAAATTATCAGAGGAACATTTTCACAGAGATATAATATATATATATATATATATATATATATTTTCAACTTTGAATTCTGTGAAAAGGTGAAACAACAAACTTCATAAAAAATGGATATTCTTCTGTAGGAACTTGCATGTAGTTTTTTAAAGTGGATTTCACAGAAAAACATACATCACAAGGAAAAAATAATTCTTGTCTATGTTTTGCATGTCAGTTTTTAAATTGGATTGGACTGAAAATGCTGACCCACAAAAAATGGTTTCTTTCCTATGTATATGAGCACATGGAGTTTCAAAATGGAATTCACTGAAAATGCTGAACCAGACATTTCAGGAGTGTTTTTGTATACGCATTTTTAAAATGAAATTCTTGGAACCCACTAAAGTACATTCTTCACGAGAAAATGGTTATTCTCCAGTATGTTTTTGCATATGAGCTTTCAAACTGTAATTGTGTGCAAATGTTGATCTACAAACTTGACAAGAAAATGGTTTTTCTCCAGTGTGTATTCGCCTATGAGCTTTCAAACTGCAATTCTGTGAAAATGATGATCCACATACTTCACAAGAAAATGGTTTCTCTCCAGTGTGTATTCGTAAATGAGCCTTTAAACTACAATTTTGTGAAAATGATGATCCACAAACATGACAAGAAAACGGTTTTTCTCCTGTGTGTATTCGTATATGAGCTTTCAAACTGGAATTCCCAGAGAATGCTGATCCACACACTTCACATGAAAATGGATTCTTTACAGTGTGTTTTAGTATATGGGTTTTTAAATTGCAATTCTGTGCAAATGTTGATCCACAAATTTGACAAGAAAATGGTTTTTCTCCAGTGTGTATTCGCCTATGAACTTTCAAACTAGAATTCTCTGAAAATGCTGATCCACAAACTTCACAAGAAAATGGTTTCTCCCCAGTGTGTTTTCTCATATGTGCTTTCAAACTGGAACTGTATGAAAATACTGATCCACACTCTTGACAAGAAAATGGTTTCTCTACAGTATGTTTTTGCATATGCGTTTTCAAATTGGAATTCTGTGCAAATGCTGATCCACAAACTTGACAAGAAAAGGGTTTCTCTCCAGTGTGTATTCGTTTATGAGCTATCAAACTAGAATTTTGTGAAAATGAAGATCCACAAACTTGGCAAGAAAAGGGCTTCTCTCCTGTGTGTATTCGCATATGAGCTTTCAAACTGGAATTCTCTGAAAATGCTGATCCACATATTTCACAAGAAAATGGTTTCTCGCCTGTGTGTTTATGCATATGGTTTTTCAAACTGGATCTCTGTGTAAATGTTGATCCACAAACATCACAAGAAAATGGTTTCTCTCCTGTGTGTATTCGCATATGCACTTTCAAACTAGAATTCTGTGAAAATACTGATCCACAGACTTGACAACAAAATGGTTTTTCTCCTGTGTGTATTCTCATATGAGCTTTTAAACTGGAATTCTCTGAAAATGCTGATCCACATACTTCACAGGAAAATGGTCTTTCACCAGTGTGTTTTTGCATATGTGTTTTCATATTAGAGCTTTGTGTAAATGTTGATCCACAAACTTGACAAGAAAATGGTTTCTCTCCAGTATGTATTTGCATATGAGCTTTTAAACTGGAATTCTGTGAAAATGCTGATCCACAAACTTGACAAGAAAATGGTTTCTCTCCTGTGTGTATTCGTATATGAGCTTTCAAACTGGAATTCTCTGAAAATGCTGATCCACAAACTTCACAAGAAAATGGTTTCTCTCCAGTGTGTTTTCGAACATGAGTTTTCAAACTGTAATTGTGTGCAAATGTTGCTTCACACACTTGACAAGAGTAGGGTTGCTTTTTACTTCCAGTTTTCATGTTTATTTAATAACGTCAATAAATTAAATATGCTGATGTACAAACTTGGAAAGAATAAGGATCTCCCCCTTTTGTGATTGTATGTGACTATTTAAAGATGAAATCTATCAAACTGTAAATGCATACACTTTGAAAGAATATCTTTTTTCCCATTGGTATATGTAATATTCCTCAACAACTGGCATCTGCAAATAAAGAATATGTAATGTTAAAGGCTGGATACTTATTCTTTGTTTCCAATCATATAAATTATAATAATCCAATGTGCATTTCAATGAATTCTAACATATCACATAATTTATATTAAATCATAAATTAACTTCTTTATAATACTGCTTAATAAACTTAAATATGCAGAAATTATGGAATATTGGGTTATTCCATAATTTCCTCAGTAATTTAGTTTGTTTAAGGAATATTCTATGAAGCTAGAATCATCAGCTGTTGCAGAATAATGTGCATTCTTGTGCGTGTATATATATATATATATATAGATGTACGTGTGTGGGTCTTGGTGTGTGTTCATGGATGGGTGGCTAAAGAAAGAATTTTAGCTTCAGCATCTTTGGATGGTGTCTAATTGTCTGGAGAAGTTTTAATGAGGTCCTCACTAAGTGATCAAACACCAACCCGAAATGTGGGTTATTTTATAGAAATATCTTGCATCTTATCTGTTATTAGTTTATTTACTGCTAAATCAAAAACCTAAGTTGATATCCTCTATTTTTTGTAAGGGATTTGTGGTGAAATAATTAAGACATGTCAGTGTTGTCTCCCCTCATGAAAAAGGATCTATTCATACTTTGAAAGTTTGAATACTTGGATTTCTGCCCTACACCATTTCATGACAATTTTTATTTCTGTTTACTCACCATAATTTATTCAACTTAAATCTTCTTAAAATAGAGTTTTGAAAACTGACAAATTTAGCCCAGATGCCCACCTTGCCAGTTGCTGCAAAGGAAAAAAATTCTGACATGCAATTCAAACTGGAAATTAAGTGTCCTGTTTAACTATACCAGCCAAATAGATTACAACTTTATCAAAAACCGTTCTACAGGTGAAGCAGCCAACTAAATACTAGAAGGTATCTATACTAACTACACAAATGAGATTTTTGCATGGCATCTACTTACAAGATGCCATCAAAAATTTGTCAAATCAAGCAACCAATTTATGCAGTTATTGCATGGCCCAGTCTACTGGGGCTGCAGAATACACCAACTACATCTCGGCAGAGGGGAAAGGCTCCTCTAATGAGTATCCTGAATATAATACAAAACAATCTTGGCCCAGTTGGCTAGGGCTGTAGAATACACTGACAGCATTTCTTCAAAAAGTTAAGACTCCCCCAATGAATTTCCTAGATATGACACTAAACAATCTAATGGTGAGACTCCACTAATACTGGGGTTTTGGGGGGATGCAGAGTACCCCTTTATTGCAATTGTTCCCAAGTCCCTTCTGACCAGGAGTGGTAACACCTAATAGGGTCCTATCAATGGGTTAAACTGAACTAAAAAGTCTACTTATACTAAACTGAATTGTTTGAAATAGAACTGTTTTTGACATTTAAATTGTGTACTTATGCTAAACTGAATTGTTTGAAACAGAAAAGTTTACATTGATAAAAATGGATTTGGCTTGAAGTAACCTACAATGGTTGATATGCCATAAAATCAAACCAAGCAGTTATTGCATGAGTTGTCAAAAGACAGCAACTTTAAAGCTGTATCTGTGGAATCTCACAAAGAAATAGCCATAAGTGATGCCTTTATTAATGGTTTGGAGTCTAATCTCACTTGTCTAAAACTTCAGGAGAACAAAACATTAGACTTGCAAAAAAGTCAACTTTCAAGCTCGATCCCTCAACTTAGTACAAACTTCATTTATCCAACAGTATCTTTCCATGACGATGACAGCTACTGCTACCAAAAAGTGACACCTTGTAATGAGTGCACAATGATGGCAACAAAATAACAATGCTGGTTATGTAGAAATTTATGTCACCCTTGAAATAAGCATCCTACCAAACATATACTTTGTTCCATGTCATCTTTTTCTGCAAATCCAATCCTCAGTTAGCTACTATTGTGAATAATCAGTCACTTATTAATACACATCTTGCTCTGTCAGCAGTTACCAACAAAAGCTGGCCCAGTTGGCTAGGGCTGTAGAATACACTGACTGCATCTCTGTTGAGAGGTAATACTCTCACAACAAGTGTCTTGGATATGACACTATAAACGATCTGATGGTGAGGCTTCAGTAATGCTGGAGCTTTGAGGGAAGTGAAAATGCTAAATATATCTCAATGAAAACATCTAACTGGATAAATGACAAACTTTAAAAACTTAAACCACCAAGAAATGACTATATTTCAACACCTCATCTGTGAAACATGACTACTTTGACTGGTTTAGGAAAAAACATTCCTTGCCACAGAATAGTAGTGAACCCCAAAATAAAGTTTTGAGTTAAAAAATATCCTTTGGTCCTTAATTCTCTCACAGCCTTCCACAGCAAAGAAGACAAGTTCATGGGGTAAGAAGTAAAAAGAAATTGGATACTGTTGTATCATGGTAAGGAAGAGATACAGTTGGTTGGGTTTTATGTCATATCAATCTTTGTAGGTTATTTAATGTCAAATCCATTTTTATGGAAATAATCAGTTCTATTTAAAACAATTCAGCTTAGCATGAGTACACAGTTTAATTATCAAAAACATTTCTATTTCAAACTATTCAGTTTATTCAAACAGTAAAATATAACAATTTGGTTTAGTACAGTTTCAATGTAAAAAACAGTTCAATTTCAAACATTTCAGTTTAGCATTAACATACAGTTTAAATGTAACTACAGTTTAATTGTGAAAAACATTTCTATTTCTAGCTATTCAGTTTAGTCAAGCAGTTCTGATTCATCTAATTCAGTTTAGTATAAGTACAGATTTTGTTTACACACAGTTAAATGTTAAAACAGTTTTATGTTAAACAACTCAGTTTAGTGTAAATACAGTTTCAATGTCAAAAAACAGTTCTATTTCAAATAATTCAGTTTAGCATAAGCATGCAGTTTAAATGTAAGTATGGTTTAATTTTCAAAAACATTTCTATTTCAAGCTATCCAGTTTAGTCAAACAATACAGTTTAGCATAAGTTCTATTTAACCCATAGATAGGGCCCTACCACGCCAGGCTAAAGTGGACCTGTGAGCAATGGCAATGAAGGGGTGCTCCATATTCCCCAGAGCCCAAGCATCAGACTCTTTAGTGTCATATCCAGGACACTCATTTGGGGGAGGGTCTTACCCCTCTGCAGAGGTGCAGTCAGTGTATTTTACAGCCCCAACCGACTAAGCAAGAAGAGATAAAGAATTGAAATAAAGAGTTAATTATTCATTAACTGAAGTGGTTCAGTCCAACAAATATCATAAGTCTTGCACTGTGGGTGTTACGTCAAAGTTGGTCTTATTAATGACCGAGATCTTGCAGAACACTCATGCTTAAGAAACATGTCTTTCATACCTCCACCAATGATAACTAACATCTACTACAAATGAAACAACCGATTCTCTTAACCCTATAAGGACCATACGCCAAAAAAAGATAACTGCATATGAAATGTAAACTTGAACATAATTCCTCAACCTTAATAATTAAACATGCAAAAAGAATCAATGAATAGCCCATTGGCATAATGGTTTGAGTGTTCACTAATGGTCAGAGAGACCGGGGTTCAATCTCAGGTCACATCATACCAAAAACTCAAAAAATAGAACTAAATGCCTCCTTGCTTAACACTCTGCATAATAAAGTATAGATCAAGAGTAAGTGGAGTAATCCAGGGAAATGAGCAGTACCCTTCCCTACACCTTGGTGTAGTAGCTATTAAAAAGGGAGCCTTCAGGTTGCTCTGAGCGACAGTCAGCCAACAAAATCTATATATTGGCCTAGTGAGTAAAGTGTTTGTTAATGGCTTGAGAGATTGGGGTTTGGTCTGAGGTCGAGTCATACCAAAGACTAAAAAAATGGTACTCAATACCACCTTGCTTTAAATGCAGCACTATAAGGTACATAATAAGGGTTAAGTGGAGCAATCCAAGGAAAGGTGTAGTGCCCTCTCCTATACTTCGGTGTAGTAGCTATTGAAAAGGTAGCTTTCTGGTCTCCCTCAACTATGTTCGCCAACTTATATATATATGTGTGTGTTATGTGGGTGTGAGTGTGTATATATATATATTGGCCTAATATTTCAAGTGTTCACTAATGGTCTGAGAGACCAGGTTAACTTACTTATTGGAATCAATCAATCAGTTTTAGTTTCTTATCTAAATGGCACATTAACAATTGTGAATTAAGAGTATTATTAAACTCATATGTGGAGGGATAAAGAGGTTTATACATTTCAGTCAGTCAGTTAATTACTACTTCCTACAAGACAATTGAAATTATTCTTATTAGCAAACATTCCAGCAATAGCCTCATTGAGAAACATGCATTTGTATTTTATCATTCCAACTTTATTATGATACCGATTCCATTTTTAGAGCCACTTTTATTCATAAGTTCATGTCATCATCATTATTTTATAAGAAAAAGAAAAATCTTAATCATCATTATTTTTACCTTGTCATCCTAGAGAGAGAGAGTTGGTTGGGTTTTATGGCATATCAACCATTGTAGGTTATTTGATGCTAAATCTTTATACATATATATTAAATATATATGTTTGGGTTCAGTTTCTTTGTTTAATGGCATATCAACCATGTGGTTTTGTTGGGTTGTATGGCATATCAACCATTGTAGGTTATTTAATGCCAAATCCTCTTTATACATATATATTAAATACATTATTTAGTTTAATTGGGTTTTATGGCATATAAACCATTGTAGGTTATTTAATGCCAAATCCTCTTTATACATATATATTAAATATATATGATTGGGTTTGGTTGGGTTTTATGGCCTATCAACCATTGTAGGTTATTTACTGTTAAATCTTCTTTATACATATATATTGAATATATATGATTTGGTTTGGTAGGGTTTTATGGCATATCAACCATTGAAGGTTATTTAATGCCAAATCCTCTTTATACATATACATATTTACCAACCCCTCCGCTCGGGCAGGATATGACACAAGGTCAATTTTTTAAGTGGAGTTTAACAGGCTTGAATTCAGAGTTTTCCTTCTCCTAGACTAAGGCTGAAGAACCTAGTCTGCCCTACTATTTTACCCATAGCTGGAGGGAGAATAATTGGATTCATACCTTTCCCAAGGGTATTAGTGCAATGTGAAATGCAATCAGTCTTGTCCAGGATTTGAACTTGTGTCGCCGTGTCCATTTCCTACAATGATAACCATTACACCACAGGCACCCCCATTATACACCTCCTCTTTATACATACATATGAAATACATAATTGGTTTAATTGGATAATGTCGTGTTCCTCTTTATACATATATATATTAAATATATATACAATTTGTAAACACATTTTATAGATTTTTTAAACAAGCCTGAGATCATGTTTTTTTTGTACAAAGTCAAATGATTTGAAGCATCTCTGCATAACAGTTACAATTTAACATCAGTCATTTGTTTGCACACAGTTAGGACCCCATTAGGTGCTAACACTCCAGGTCAGAGTGGACCTGGGAACAATGGCAAAGAAGGGGTACTCCACATTCCCCAAATCTCTAAACCTGGACCCTCGCCATCAGATGGTTTAGTCATATCTATGACACTTGTTGGGGGTAGGTTTTATCCCTCTGCATATCCAGGGCACACATGGGGGGGGATCATACCCCTCTGTAGAGATGCAGTTGGTGTATTCAACAGCCCTAGCCAACTGGGCTCTGAGGGAGGGTTATAAACAGCAAACTCCAATATTCAACGGTTTCACTGTTTCTGAACTCCAAATGACTTTTAGAAATTTTACCTACATCCTTAGCTGACAATCTGGTCACTAATCCACGTACAGCCTTTTATTTTTTTAATTCGCATACTAGAAGGGTGACCATTTGCACAGTTTCAAACATTCTCCTGGCTTTCCACAGATGTTGACCTCACGGCCATACCTGTTAAAAATTCTATACTATGTTAAGTAATTTTTGATTATATGGCATTAATAAAAAAAATATGCAAAAATAAAAGTCAAGTTTAAGCCATTTTATTTGACATTACATCCATCCACTGCAAATATTGAAGTCATAATATCACAAGAAAAGCATTAAAAGCACAGAAAATCATGTTACTGTACAATGAAAAAGAATAAAAGTATATAAAATAACGATGATTCACAGCCATCTACGTCTGCAATATAAATAAACTGAATTAACATATTGGTAAATTTAACATAAATTACTTTATTTTCTACTATTGCAAAATAATTTTAATAACTGTATTTGTTATTTAACCTTAGAAAATAATTTTATTTTATAATGTCTTAGAGTAAATCACATTAACAAATAAGAAGTCTGTAATGTACTGTAAAGATTGCCAAATTGTAAACATCTACATTTACAAGTATGTACGTACATGTATTCGTAAATTTAGATTGCATTTTTTTATCAGTACTATGTCAAAAACTAAAATTTTAAAGCTTAAAATAGATTCTTAAAAATGCATTTATTAATAAAATACAGAACTGGGAATGGTTATTTGTGGCTTTGCCTGGAGACAAGTAAATTCGACTTAAGACGAACAAATTCCTGACGTAAGGTGAAGTATATCTGTACTGATATTGGCCCATTCAATCACAGAAGTATCAAATATTAAGATTTTGTCATTTCATTTCAGAACTATGTCATTCACAAAACCTATTGTCAGTTTTTACATATTGTATACAAATAATATTTTGTAAGATGTTTTTTTTCTTTCTCTTCTTTTAAATAAGCAAAACACATGGGAATTAGATAATTTCCTAATACACTTTATGATAATTAATAACGTATTTACGATTAATAATTAATTACACAATCAATATCGTCATTATGATAAATAGTTCAAGAATTTCTGACATTTTAATTGACATTTCAAGATAATTTGAAAAGGATTCGTCATACACCTAAAAAAACAAGACACTTTAATATTCGCGACTATAATTGACGCAAAACTGGTCTAAGTATTTTTTTTTTGTCTTAATACAACTTAATTACAGTTAAATAGGTGAATAAACAACACTTACCTATGTCTATCTTCCCGTGCACAAACATAAAAAAATAACGTTTCTACTGTGAATTAAACTCGATTTAGACGACTTAAAATGTTACCGACTTCTTCTGACCAAGAAAAAAGGTAACAAAACATCCTGAACAAATACTCTGTTATAGACAGAAGAATCCATCACACCACCACCACCTTTGTCAGAAAGCAATATAATAATATTGTTGTTAGAAGATAAAAGTCTCTAAGGCTGCTAAATATCTCCTTGGCAAGGTCCGTTCATAGGTTTAGAAATTGGTAGAAGCAGCGATTATGCCTTGTACAAAGATGTGAATTAAACGTTTAGAAAATCACCTTCGAAAAATAAACACTATATTACCCCTATCCTTCTCTAAATTAATTAAAATCTGTATCTTACACAAATACTCCATGTAAAACAAAGCTGTCAACATGTGCTTGCCAAATCAATTTTGGAATGACATCGCTTCCGTTTCCTGTCAGTTTACTGCACATGCGCGATATCCCACATGGTTTCGTGTCTGTAAAAAAACCGAAAAGGTTTGAGTAAAATGAACCTTAAAGAATTTAATTTAATATTTCATTGTAATTAATTTAAAATTCAATAGAAGATAAAATACATCGGTATATTATATTTTAAAGATATTTTATAATAAATAGTTCGTTAGTTAAAAATACTTATGTCGGATTGGATACAAGTTTATCAGGACATCTTTTAATATTTCAAACCGTTGTATCTGCTGATCATTTTTCTTCTATAACGTTCGTTAATATGAATTTACTAATTTACGTATCATTCTGTATATTATTTCAAAAGTCAAATCAAAAGTAGAAAAGTTGATAGATACAATTTTTATTTGCAAAATAAACTAAATTCACAACAATTAAAAAAATACCTGGAAACATTTTAAAATTTGAACTTGATTTCACAAAAAGATTTAATTATTAAAAAAAAAGATTCCACTAATTCAAATTAATTCCAAATTTAATAGAAGATAAAATACTTTGGTATATTTTAAAGATATGTCATAATAAATTCTTCGTTAGTTAAAAAAAAAATTACTGTTAGTTAAAAAAATAGCTATTCAAAATTGGAACAAAAAAAATTTTTTTCTTTAGTCATCTGATTTGTCTCCCTTCGGCAAAATGCATGACTAAAATTAATTATTTTTTTTAGTTAAATGACATGTGAAATAGTCAAAATTCTAACTTGGACGATTATTGATAATTGTAACTAGGTGTTTCTAACTGTATCCTTCAGCCGAATGTAGTTTTTAAAGATGAGAATCACCAACAAAATGTAATTTGATATCAAATCCAAAAATATTTTATGCAAAGTACATAAATCTATAATTAAATGATATTTATAAAAGACATTCAAATAGAATTTCTTGACATTGTTTCTTTTTTTAAATGAAAATAACTCGAAATTCAAAATTCTTTTTTATGTAGAAATTTTGGTAAGGAACTGGTGATCTTGTCTCACCGATCAGCAGCAGCCCCTTGGTGTCACGTGGCGTCCATTATAAAAAGGAGCTCCACTGGAGTTTCTCCCTCTTCTGGTTCCACTCCCACAACTGTTAGCAACAGGTCCTTTTCGTAGCAGCCCTTTGACGGCACACGTATTTGGTACCTTCTATCACACAGCCAGGACCCAAGAGCGACGAACGCACGTGCTGAGTTAAAAGGAACGGGACACACACAGTTAAGTTCCAGCAGGCATTTTATCTGCAAATTCACTTTACCTTCACTTACCTTACCTACTCACTTTACCAAACCTACTTTACCTTCAACCTTACAACCTTCACAAAACCTTCAAAAACCTAACCATACTTTATCTTACACCTTTACCTTATAACTTTATCTGATAATCTTATAACTTTATCTGATAGGAGGTGCCAGTGGTGTAATGGTTATCGTCGCAGGAATTGGACACGGCGACACGAGTTCAAATCCTGGACTGATTGCATTTCACATAGCACTAATATGGGAAAGGTATGAATCCAATTATTCTCCCTACAGCTATGGGTAAATAGTAGGGCAGACTAGGTTCTTCAGCCTTGTGAGGCAACTAGTCTAGGAGAATTCAAAACCTGTTTAACTCCGCTTAAAAATTGACCCTGTGTCATATCCTGCCCGAGCGGAGGGGTTGATAACAACCTTACAACTAAACCTTACGAACCTTATAAAACCCCCCACATACTACCAGATAAAACGCGTATTGCAATTCTTGCAAATAAAAACGCAAATTGCAGGAGTTGGTCGACTGGTTTGAAGTAAAGAATTAAATACAAAAAAAAAAAAAAAAAAAAAAAAGGAAGAGAAATTACCTTCTTCAGAATTGAAAAAAAAAAAATTAGAACATAATATTCAGAATGGCTGAATTTAAAAACCTTAAAAGAAAGATACTTCGGTTTTTTAACTACCTACAGACCGGAGAAAATTTAACAAAATCTCTATTCCAAGTAGAAAAAGAAAGGGTTATAGCTTGGTCAAAGGAGATTGAAACTCTTAACTCCAAAATTTATGACGCCTGTGTAAAGGCGGACATAGATTTAACAAGAAGTGGCTATTTAGAAGATGAAGAAGCGGAGTCAAGTTACCAACTTGAAGTCAACCGTAAACTCGACGAGGGCGAGTATTCGCTCACACATACCAACCTCCCGCACAGTAGCCGCAGTAAAAATGTGGGTAAGGAAGGAGACTCATCAATTTTTAACATACCCAGTTATATTCTGCCACCACGACTACAATGTCCTCGGGGTGTGGGTGTCCTCGTGGTGTAATGGTTAAAGCGATGAACTGCGGAATCGTAGTACGCGAGTTCGTACTCCAGTCGCGCTATTACGTTCACTTTCGGGCAAATACCCTTGGGAAAGGTATGAACCCCCTTATTCTCCCTCCAGCTATGGGTAAATAGTAGGACGGACTAGGTTCTTCAGCCTTGGTGAGGCAACTAGTCTAGGAGAAGGAAAACTCTGAATTCAAAACCTGTTAAACTCCGCTTAAAAATTGACCTTGTATCATATCCTGCCCGAGCGGAGGGGTTGGTAAATAGTACCACGACTACAATGTCCGAAATTCAGCGGAAGAACGTCTAACAAGTTTGAATTTAAAAATTTCCTGGCACATTTCTACAACTGTGTCTCTTCAGTGAGTTCGGAGAAGGCCAAATTGTCTTTTTTAAAGAGCTATTTGACTGGTTATGCGGCTCAACTACTTTCTCATTTGACGCTAGAGGAGGCTAATTATGAAGTCGCCATAAAATTATTAACAGAACAATTTCTGGATATACCTCTAATTGTGGACGAGATATTCAAACAATTGTTAGACGCTTCTCCCAAATACGACGCGAATTTCATCAACGTGAAACAATTTTTGTCTGAGACAAGTGCGGATTTATCAGAGCTAAGAACTTCATATAACCTGGATTTTTTTTGAGGAAGAAACACCAGGATTTAGAATTATTAGCCACATAATATTCGCCAAATTACCGTCCATTCTCCAAAGAGAGTTGGTGCATAAGGTTGGCACTAATTATCCAACTATAAAGGATATATTCAACAACTATAATGAGACTATCAAAACCCTTATAAAAACCAGCAGGAAAAATAATTTTAACCCTGAAAAGAATAATGCCTATCCAAGCAAAAAACAAACAAAAAACAAACAAACAATAATCCCGAGGCAGAGAGTAAAAACGTCTCTGCACCGGAAAATTTCACCACGAGGGCGGACAGCATTCCCAGTTGCTGCAAACTTTGCAAAAAAAGGGTCACCCTATGAGTCGCTGCTCGACATACGCTAGTGCCCGGACTAGACAAGCTAGGTGCAGAGAATTAAACATATGCACACTGTGTACTAGCACCAGGCATAAGACGAAGGACTGCCTAGGGAAGCGGAACAGATTACCCTTTAAATGTTCGCCATGTAACTCGAGGAATCATGTAACCCCACTTTGTGACAAGGCGGAAGAAAAAAAGAATTCAGCATTTTCCATTAATGTGTGCAACAGCTCTCGTACCCTTAACCAACCCTTCATCCTACCTATGGTACCCCTTTCAGTGTCCAAGGGCAGATAGAAACACAACGTCAACTGTTTGCTTGATACCGGCAGCCAGAGGTCATACTTTTCCAAGGGGGTGGCGGAAAAATTAAAATGCAAAAAGCATTCCTTCACCCCAGGGGATTATGAAGTAAGCACGTTCTTGGGTACGAGGAAGAAGAGATTAGAGGAAGTTGTACTGGGTATTCATGTGGATAAGGATCGAACCTTTCACCTACCAGTCCTAGTGGACGAGGACTTCAACATAAACCTGAAAATTGATCATTTCGGCGAGGTAAAGAAAAACTTAAATAATCTAGAGTATAAATTAGCCTTCACCGATAATGACAGGGATCAGGTACGCATACATGGACTCATAGGAATCGATATAATCCAGTTCATAGACATGAAGACAATAAAATGCATGAATGGAATAGCCTGGGAATTTCCTACAGGCATCGCCCCCCTGGGTAACAGTCATCATTTCCTTTACCAGGAACAGAGTGCCCGGGCGAGAGCTATGAAGAGCGCTCCGGAGAACAATTACCAGACTATCATTACAGGTTATTCCTCCTGTCCCAAGGAGCGAGTAAATTTTGTTTTAAACCCCCCCAAAAACTTGTCCGGATGCGTTTTCAGAATGTTTAAATGAAGGAACTCAAGATGCAAGATATGCGGAAAAAAATCAAATTCAAATCACAGGGACTACAGAGGAATATGATTACCTATTTTGAACAATTATAAACATCGCCATTCTCATGGCTTTCTCCTCAGGCGGGAATGTGTAGAAATTTTGGTAAGGAACTGGTGATCTTGTTTCACCGATCAGCAGCAGCCCCTTGGGGTCACGTGGCGTCCATTATAAAAAGGAGCTCCACTGGAGTTTCTCCCTCTTCTGGTTCCACTCCCACAACTGTTAGCAACAGGTCCTTTTCGTAGCAGCCCTTTGACGGCACACGTATTTGGTACCTTCTACCATAGCCAGGACCCAAGAGCGACGAACGCACGTGCTGAGTTAAAAGGAACGGGACACGCACAGTTAAGTGCCAGCAGGCATTTTATCTGCAAACTCACTTTACCTTCAACCTTCACAACAAACCTATCCATATTTTACATCTTGAACCCTTCCTTGAACTCTCTTTTGTGAACTCTTCCAATTCGTTTATTCCATTTGGTGTAAAACCCTGTTTATTGTTGTTGTTGTTGTATATAAATTTTGCTGCATGTAAAAGGCGTTCGTCTTCCTTTCTTCAAAAGCTTTCACCAATTCTCTACTGCTGTTTAAGTACGGTTTATTCTTGTACAAAACGTAGGATTAAACCGGGATTTTCGGGGCTTTATAAAATTCCCCATATTTAATCAATAAATACCTTTTTAAAAATATAATTAACTAACTCAAGTAACAATTGATTTTAACAGTATGTCAACCTGTCTGGTGTGATTTTATACGGATGTTATGGGTTGGTTTGGTTTAGTTGGGTTTAATGGCATATCAACCATTGTGGGTTATTTAATGCCAAATTCTCTATATACATATATATTAAATACATAGGATTTGGTTTAGTTGGGTTTTATGGCATATCAACGATTGTAGGTTATTTAATGCCAAATTCTCTTTATACATATATATTAAATATATATGATTTGGTTTGGTTGAGTTTTATGGCCTATCAACTCCCTATTTGCTAAAGCGCCAGCATTACTGAAGCCTAACCATCAGATTGTTTAGTGTCATATCCTGGACACTCATTGGAGTGGGTTCTTACTCCTCTGCAGAGAAGTAGTCAGTATATCCTACAGCCCCAGCCGACTGGGCAATGTAGGTTATTTAATGCCAAATCCTGTTTATATATATATATATATATATATATATAAAAATTGTAAACATAGTTTGTAGATAACTTTCTTAAACAAGCCTTTTTTGCGCTCAAATGTTTTCAAGTATTGCTATATAACAGTCACAACTTAACATCAGTCATTTGTTTGCACCCATTTGACCCATAGATAGGGCTCTATCAGGTGCAACCCTTATAAGTCAGAGTGGATTTGGAGCAATGGCAATATTCCCATAATCTCCATGGCTGGAGCCTTGCCATCAGATGGTTTAATGTCATATCCAAGGCACTTGTTGGTGGGGGGAGGCCTTACCCTCTGCAGAGATGTAGTTGGTGTATTCTACAGCCCAAGCCAACTGGGCAGACATTAGTGAAATGAGTTCACTGTACATTTATATCTATATTTTTTGTGTTGTTGTTTCTTGAGAGCTTTTTGGACACAGTCATATATCAAGTATTCCTATTTCAGACAATTTACCCAACAGTTGTAAGGTTTTAAGTATTCCAATCTAATAATGATGACATAGTTTTAAGTAATTATTTCTATATAATAATAGTTATTTGTTTGTACAGTTATATGGTTTCAAGTAACTAATAATAATCCTTTGTAAATATTTACAGTTTCAAGTAACTATTCTTACTATAAATAATTCACAATTATATAGCATCAAGTATTCATGTGAAATTCAAATGATTTTAAACAGATCTATTTCATATAAATAGGGAGGACCCTAACAAGTACTACCACTTCAGGTCAGAGTGGAGTTTGGTTTGGTTTGGCTTTATGGCATATCGACCATTGTAGGTTATTTAATTCCAAATAATTTTATACATATATATTAAATATATATGATTTGGTTTGGTTAAGTTTTATGGCATATCAACTATTGTAGGTTATTTAATGCCAAATACTCTTATATATATAATTAAATATGTATGATTTGGTTCGGTTGGGTTTTATGGCATATCAACCATTGTAGGTTATTTATTGCTAAATCCTTTTTATACATATATATTAAAGATGTTTGGTTTGGTTTGGTTGGATTTTATGGCATATCAACCATTGTAGGTTATTAAATGCTAAATCCTCTTAATACATATTTATGTATTACATATGATTTGTAAACACATTTTGTAGATATCAGGGAGAGAGAAACAGGCAGTTGGGAAGATTGAACTCATATCCTCCCGATTGTGAACAATGTTTGACGTCAGCGCGCATGTAAATTACCACATTGTGTGATTGACCTGGATGTGGCATTTTGGCATAATTATATAAGTCCTGCCTGAATGGACCGGAGTCAGAAAGTATTTTGAGTCTTGGAGACACATGACAAGAGATGAGCTTGGGTGTAGGACTGCTGGAGAAGATTGTTGAGGAGGAAAAAGAAATATTTTCAGTGTAGAAACTTGGCTGCCCACCTTCTACTAAAGAAATTGATTCCACGTGTTCTTTTCTTTCTGTTGCTGGGGAGGCATACCATCTACCCACCTCTTCTTTCATATATAAGCAGGAAAATTTGGTTGTTTAGTCAGTTAGTTCAGAGATGGCAGCTCTCTCTGGGTGAAGGTCGTAGTCAGGGAAGAAAAGCAAAGTTGGTGTTTTGATTGTTCGTCTTCTGTGAATGAAACTTTTAACATTTCTGTGTAACAATATATGTCTTTCACTCTGTCTTTCTTGTTTTGATGGCAGCTGCTATAAAATGTTACAGTCAGCCAATAAAATTTTGTATCTAAGTAAATTTGGCGACTGTAGTCGAGGGCGACCAGAAGGCTCCCTTTTCAATAGCTACTACACTGAGGGGTAGCGGAGGACGCTACTCCTTTCCCTGGATTGCTTCACTTTACCCTTGATATGCACCTTATATTGCTGAGTGTTAAGCAAGGAGGTGAGATTGAACCCCGATCTCCCAGACCATTGGTGAACACTCTATCCACTAAGCCAATGAGCTGGTTGTTTTTATTTAAAGGAGTACTCATAAATGACGTTCTTCAATGGCCCCTTATACACAAATATGCCAGTAATGGGTCCAAATTGTATTTTGAGAAATGTAACACCTATTAATATTCAAGATGGTGTTACATGTGTTTCTGTGTAACTGTAATCCAATATAAACAGTACATCATAACAATGTTTTATTAGAGTAATACACTTAAAACCCATTAACACAGAGATTGAAGAAATTTCTTGATCGATTTGCAACTTAGTAGTTTTATAAGAAAAGGAATATTCTTAAATTTATTTATCTAACTTAATTGTGCCAATGATTTTTAATTGTATTTTTCAAAGGTTTTTAATAGTTATGTTTGGTTTGATAGCACATCAACCATTGTAGGTTATTAATGCCAACTCCATTTTATACACATAAACAGTTTTATTTCAAATAATTTAGTTTTGTGTAAGCATAGTTTCTTGTTTACACACAATTAAATGTCAAAAATGTTCTATTTCAAACAATTTAGTTTAGCATAAGTTCACTGGTTCAAAGTCAAAAACAGTTCTATTACAAACAATTCAGTTTAGTATTAGTACACAGTTTAGTTCTTTTTGACCCATAGATAGTATACTATTACGTGCTACCACTTGGGTCCAGAGTGGACTAGGAATCGATGGCAATGAAGGGTACTCCAGATTCTTCAAAGCTCCCACAATACTGGAAACTCACCATCAGATTGTTTTATGTCGAGAACATCACCAACATGACCTCCCACAACACCTAAGCTAGCCTGATTGCCGCCATCTGCCGAGTATTCGCCGAGCTCCCACCGGCGCTTGTGAAAAAGGCATGCTTCCGGATCCGGATCAAGATGGTGATTGAGGCTGAAGGTGGCTACATTGAGTAGATGTCAGCTCTACTACATAATCAAGTTACCTGAATTGATTTTTTCAATAAAAGTTTTAAAATAAAGCTGAAGTGTTGTTTTCTTTAGGACGACAATTTTATCGTTCCACCCTGTACATTATACTGACTTATACTACTTCTTAACAAGAACAGTGATAAACTTTTGGTCTTTTATGACCACAACACAACAAACAAAAATTTCTTTGTAAATTACAAATGTTTGTATGTATATAAATGTATAATTATTTCATTCTGGTTTTCCTCTAGTCTACAAAAAATCATTTCATGTTGTTTTCATAAATTTGCATTGTATTTGTGGAGAGGACATTTGGATTTTAATTTTTCTTTTTTAATCCAAATAGACTGACCCTACAAGGGGCAGTAGTAGGCATCAAATTAGATTGAGGTTGATATAAAGTTTTTTTTTCATTCTTTTAAATAACTATTTAGGCCTGAAACAAAATTTTAGTTGTTACTGAAAATTAAACAGCCTTTCAGCTATTTCTAACTAAACCCTTTAACTAAAAAATCATTAAAACCCTTCCCTAACAACTGTCCTGGATATAACATTAAACTATCTGATGGTGAGGCTCTAGTCCTGGAGGTTTAAACAATGTAAAGCACTTCTTTATTGCCATTACTCCCAGGTCCACTCTGACCTGGAGTAGTAGTACTTGTTAGGTTCCCATCAATGGACCAAAAAGAACTGTTTGAACATTTAACAGCGTGCAAACAAATGACTGATGTTAAATTTAATTGTTAGTATTACATAGCAATACTTGGAACCATTTAACTGTATGCAAATGAATGAGTAATGATGAATAGAATGTTTAAAGTTAGATAGCAATACTTGTAACCATTGTACTGTGTGCAAACAAATCATTAATATTGAATATAATTATCAGTGTTAGTAATAACTGTTTCTGTGTAGAAACAATAGCAACATTAGTGTGCAAATTGATTTAAAAATGAAATTACCAACAAACTATTTATTTACAAATCATATAAGTATATTCATTTAAATGTGTGCAAACAAATGACTGTTAAGGGTTCGGGTTCTTTGTTTAATGGCATATCAACCTTTGTAGGTTATTTAATGCCCAAACCATTCTCCTAGAAGAACAGTGGTGGTACTATTTAACCCATAGCTGGGAGGATAAGGGGGTTCATACCTTTCCCAAGGGTATTTGCCCGAGAGTGAACGTAATAGCGCGACTGGAGTACAAAGTCACGTACTACGATTCCGTAGTCCATCGCTTTAACCATTACACCACGAGGATACCTCGAAATGACTGTTGAATTTTTACTCCTACAAAGCAGTACTTGAAAATATTATAATTATTCTTACACCTTTATCAAAATAAGTTCATTGAGCTTTATATTTTGGAATTATGTAATTTACCTTTATATCCTTATTTTTACTTGATAAAATGTTCTATGAAGATTTAAAATAAAAAGTTATTTCACCTGTAGACTTTTTCTTAACATCATTATGATCTTTTATATGTATACAGAGGATTTGGTATTAAATAACCTACAATGGTTGATATGCCATAAAACCCAACAAAACCAAATCATACATATTTAATATATATGTAGAAAGAGGATTTGGCATCAAATAACCTACAATGGCTGATATGCCATAAAACCCAACCAAACCAAATCCTATATATTTAATATATATGTATAAAGAAGATTTGGCATTAAATAACCTACAATGGTTGATATGCCATAAAACGCAACAAAACCAAATCATATATATTTAATATATATGTAGAAAGAGGATTTGGCATTAAATAACCTACAATGGTTGATATGCCATAAAACAACAAAACTAAATCCTATAGAGTTGATATAGATGTATAAAGAGGATTTGGCATTTAATAACCTACAATGGTTGATATGCCATAATGTTATATTGTTATTTACACGTTCATTCAGCATCATGACGACACCATAATTAAGACGCATGAAGAATTAAGATGCAGGAAGGGAGACACAAGAAGACTTCTTTACAATTATATTTACCTCTCACTTTATTTGTAAGGTTTGAAAGGGTTGTTGAAGGGTTGCATGTGAGAGGATGCTGGAGACCGAACATAAACTTCATATTTTGACCCCACTGTTATGACCGTCACATTGTGTCTTGTTCTCCTGATGTTGGGGTCCACTCCATCGGGGGTTTTCCGAGTGCCCCCTCGGTCTGGTGTGGCCTTCCCTACCACATCTCGTCTCTAACCCTCTGGGAGTTTGCTAGCAACTGCATCGGGGGTTTCCGAGGTCCCCCTCGGTCAGGTGTGGTCTTCCCTACCACATCTGGTCTCTAACTCTCTGGGAGTCTGCTGGCAACTGCATCGGGGGTTTCCGAGGACCCCTCGGTCGGGTGTGGCTTTCCCTACCACATCTGGTCTCTAGCTGTCTGGAAGTCTGCTGGTAACTGCATCGGGGGTTTCCGAGAACCCCCTCAGTCGGGTGTGGCCTTCCTTACCACATCTGGTCTCTACTGTCTGGAATTCTACTAACAACTGCTCTGGGACCCAAACTCAACTGAGTTAAATAATAACTCAACGCCCACACGATCGCCTACTGGATCTTTGAAATCGAATGTTTAATCGTCATCAAGCGGAAATAACTGTCATGCAGTTCAGAGGTTACTCTCTTCCGGTGCATGACTGTAATGGCAGAATGGGACCATCATCTTTTCCCATATCATAAGCCTTAATCCGCCCACGCAATCTCTTTCGATTACTGGCCGTTGGAATGTGTCACTTCCTTCCGGTGTATTACCTTGGAATAGCATTTTTAGGCCGGGGCGAGGGGTCAAAATATAACAATAAAACCCCACCAAACCAAATCCTATAGATTTGATATATATGTATAAAAAGTGGATAAAGGCATTGGTTAGATCCAGTTACATACCCAAAGAGTGTGAGTTCAATACCCGGTGATGGCAGTGGAGAACTTTTAGAGGGGAAATTAACAGGAGATAACTGATAACTAACATCCATTAGTTCTTGTGGAACTAGAACAGTCTACCCCGGTGTGTGAAATAAAGGATTAAGTTCGACATTCCAACCACCTGAAGAAGGCCGGAGCGTCCAACAGCTGAAACGTGATAAACATGGCAACAAAGATGAGGACAATAGTCTGAAAAATGTAAATAATGTATACAAAGGATTTGGCATTTGATAACCTGCAATGGTTGATATGTCATAAAACTCAACCAAACCATTGAAAAAAGTTACACTTTTGTTAACTGCATCATTGTCACTTTCCCAGACTTGCGTCAACAACAAAGTATCTACCATGAATGATAAAGCACCATAGGAGACTTGCATTGACCTATCAAAGATGCAATTGAAGGTGTAAAGTTTTAAACGTTAACTAGGACCCAATCAAATGGCTCCAACTACCCCACAACTATATGAAAAAATTAGAATATTTTTGTTTTTCATTTTTTAATATATTATAGATTTCCTTTAGTTTTATGGCATATCAACAATGGTAGATTATTCAATGCCAATTCTGGTTCATATATATATATATTAGATTTATATGATTTATCCAAGTATTGCTATGTTTCAGTTATAAAGTAAGTAAAGTTGGCGACTATAGTCGAGGATAACCAAAAGACTCCCTTTTCAGTAGCTACTACACCAAGGTGCAGGGAAGGGCATTACTCATTTTCCTGGACTGCTCCACTTTATCCTTGATCTATACCTTATATTGCTGAGTGTTAAGCAAGGAGGGATCAAGTACCAATTTTTGAGTCTCGTGGGTCATTGGCAAAAACATCAGTCATTTGTTTATACACTGTTAAATGGTCAAATAGTTTTATTTCACACAATTTAATTTAGGATAAACCAACAAAGTTAAATTGTTCCAAGTATTGCTATGTATCACTTACAATTCAATCAAATAGTAGTTGTTTCTTTACAGTTAAGTGGTTGTATAGCCACAATACAACTATACGTATACATATTCAAACATAATATACGAACTTCAATGAATGAATGAACACACTTCCTTATAAAAATATATCTCTCACACTTTATTCTCAAAAGAGTGAGGTTTCTTGTGTGTGAGAGATGAGTTGGAGATGGGGACAGACTGTTATTTTGACCCAAGTTCTTCTCGCGACCATAGCAGCACTTCTTCCTCATCTTGGCTGGGGTTGCTCAACTGTGGGTCACTGAGGGCCCAAACTCTCTGTCTGGAGCTGGTTCTCTCTCCGCTGGCATCCTGTCTCCAACTGACCCATACTGTCTGGCACCTGGTGATATTATTGTTTTATGCCCACCTACTTCTGCTGTTCTTCCACTTATTTACACAGGCACTTCTCTTGATTGACGGCTTGGTTGAAGGTCAATATATAACAAAATGATCAAACTGTTCTATTTCTAACAATTTAATTTAGCATACTTCATTTGTGTGCACACAATTTAAATAACAAACAGTTCTGTTTGACCCATAGATAGGCCCTTATTAGGTGCTACCACTTTAGGTCAGAGTGCACCTGGAAGGAATGGCAATGAAGGGGTACACCACATTCCCCAATCTCCAGCATTACTGGAGCCTCACCATCAGATTGTTAAATGTCACATCCAGGACACTTTTAGGGTCGGGTCTTACCCCTCTGCAGAGATGCAGTCAGTGTATTCTACAGCTTATGCTAACTGGGCCAAATATATTATAGAGAGAATATGTGGACTTACATATTTTAAAATTAATAGGTCTGCAAATGAATTTGAATGTAGTACTTCAGGCTTTATTTCATATAATAGTGCTCTACATGTGTTTTAGACTTTATGGTCTTCTTCAGGAGATTAATAATGGTTAGGGAAGTCTTTTTTTCTGGCTCTTTTAGTGAACACTGTTTTGATAGGGTCATGATTCTTTTTAATTCCAGGATTTGCGTCAGTGAATGTCCTGTTGGAGTTAATTGTCCGTGATAACCTTTGGCTTCTGCAGATATTTACAAAAAATGTATGTATGAACCGTCACATATATGCACATATATCCATGTATACACATCTGTACCCACATACTTTAAGGGTGGTTGTTTTTTTTCTTTTCTCTCTCTTCCTCCATGAGTTGAATGGAAGATAGTGCATGCATGAAGTTTGGTTCTGTTTGCATGTGAATGTGAAGTTAGATTTAAACTTAAGAATTTTTTCTTTTACTTGGAGTAATGTTTAGTTGTCAGTTTGGTATATTAGCATTATCTTAAACATTCTATTACTGTATTTGTAAAGCTGTTTTGAAATGGAGTTTTCTATTTTCTGGTAATTCAATCTCATTTTAAAATATTTACTTTTCTCTTCCTGGACCAACAAAAAAATTTTCTATGGTATAGTGAGTTACTGTTGGGGCATTCTGGGTTAGTGGTAATGATGCTTCGGCCCTGAAACCATGCCTGGACCCAGAGTCATCATCTGATGAAGGCTTTGTTCGAAGCAATGCTGCTGTATAAATATCAGTCATTGTATGATACCTATATATATATATATATATATATATATATATATATGATAGAAATATGTGAAAAGTTGGATAAATCAAACTCTTAAAACTGGTTAAGAAGGCAGAATATTTCTTTGATTTCATTTTTAAGAACTTTCTCAAGTCTTAAAAGAATAAAAGAATGAAATATGCCTTCTAAATTAGTTTTAAGTGTTTTATCTAACTTTCCACATATTTCTATCATATTGTCAGATTAACTGCAATCTATCATTTCAACTTGTGTGTATATATATATATATATATATATAAATAAAATTCTTTTTCTTTAGATTGATTTCATTGATCTATCATAAGTTGTATATGCCCTTCAGAAATGAAAAGAAAAAAAGGGGAAGAACTAAGTCATGCAAGTTACCTCCCCTGATACTCTCTAGAAAAGAGGGTGTTTTTCTTTTTGTAAGTGGAGCGTGTTTTATTCTTATCGCCTTGTCGGCTTCCACTGCGGTTTATCTTTCCTTGCCAATTATTGAAACGCGAATCACCTCAATATTAACAGGTTGTATTGTGGTGGGAAGCAATAAAATTGTGGAAGTGAAATAATGTGTTTACTTAGGACAGATAGTTAATATATGCCAAGACATGAATGTAGACATCTCGCAATGAATAAAATCGGCATGGGAGACATTTACCACAAGAAAAGTTGGAAAAAATCATGCCAATATCTTCAATAGTACCATTTTGCTTTTAATGTTATACACAAACAAAATATGGGTTACCACAAAGAAGGAAGAAGAGAGACTGTTTATGATACAGAGAGCTATCAAAAGATCTACATGAGGAATATTGTTCAATTTGGGAGCAGAGTGGAGTGTTAAATTGGATCACAAAGTACTGAAAGAAGTTCTGCTGGATTGGATACATTGCAAGGTTTACAGACAACAGGTGAACCTAAGCAGAAGTTCTAGCAGAGAAACCAGAAACAACCACACAGAAGTCCTCTACGGTGATGGGAAAACAAAAATTGTCAAGTGTTTTCAGCTAACACAGAGAAAAACAGCAAGATAAAAAATGAAATTGAAGTGCATTGAGGCCAATAAAAGAATTATATATATAAGTAAAAAGTAAAGTTGGCGACCATAGTCGAGGGCAACCCGAAGGCTCCCTTTTTGATAGCTACTACACCAAGGTGTAGGGGAAAGCACTACTCCTTTCCCTGGCTTGCTCCACTTTACCCTTGATCTATACCTTATAATGCTGAGTGCTAAGCAAGGAGGCATCGAGTACCATTTTTTGAGTCTTTGGTATGACTCGACCTGGGATTGAACCCAGGTCTCCCGGGCCATTGGCAAACACTCTAACCACTAGCCAATGTCCGGTATATATATACATATATATATATATATATATTTGTGTGAAAAAATAAATGGAAAAGTGGATAAACCTAACAGAGAGGAACAGATTCAATTTTATATTTTGTCTTTATTTCATTGAAAGACTTCTTCAGAATGGTCAGAGGAAGTCTTTTGATAAAATAAAGATGAAATATCAATTTAAATCTCTTTCTCTATGTTTGGTTTATCCACTTTTCCATTCATTTTTTCAAAACTTGCTGGATTTTTTAAAATCTATTTTCTCCATATATATATATATATATACACACACACACACACAATGCACTTATATAATTAGATATTTACAAAATACAGAAAACCAAGACACTTAATTATGGTTAAGGAGCTAAGCTAGGTGATCAATAATAATGAGATTATTCCTCAGTAGCCACTTCTGGTCTCGAGCCTTGTACCAAAAACAAGATATGTTTAATAAATAAATAAGTTGAGGTATTCAAGTTGCATTGAATGGTGTAAATATTTAAAAAAAACTATTGGTTTTACCAAATATCACTTAAAATAGATAAATAAGAATTTTGTATGTATCACATTTAGAAAAGTCACTCACAAAACAAGTACATACACTACACAAGTTTCCCATGTTTTTTTTTCCTGTGAGTATTTGCATGTCTTTTTAAACTGGAACGCCATGAAAATGCTGATCCACACAATTCACAAGAATATGGTTTCTCCCCCGTGTGTATTCGCATATGGCTTTTTAAATTTGATTTCTCAGAAAATGTTGATCCACACACTTCACAAGAATATGGTTTCTCACCTGTGTGTAGTCGCATGTGACATTTTAAAGTTGAACTTTGTGAAAATGTTGATCCACATACTTGGCAAGAAAACGGTTTCTCCCTGGCATGTATTTGCATGTGATATCTTAAATGTGATCTCATTGAAAATTCTGAGCCACACACTTGACAAGAAAATGGTTTCTCACCTGTGTGAAGTCGCATGTGGCTTTGTAAAGTTGAACTCTGAGAGAATGCTGATCCACATACTTGACAAGAAAATGGCTTCTCTCCTGTGTGTATTCGCAAATGGTTTTTTAAATTTGAACTTTGTGAAAAGGCTGATCCGCACACTTCACAAGAAAATGGTTTTTCTCCTGTGTGACTTCGCATATGTTTTGTTAAACTGTAACTCTGTGAAAATGCTGATCCACACACTTCACAAGAATATGGTCTCTCTCCAGTATGTTTACGCATGTGGCATTTTAAATTGGCTCTCTGTGAAAATCCTGATCCACACACTTCACATGAAAATGGTTTCTCTCCTGTGCGTATTCGTATGTGGTCTTTTAAATAGGTACTCATTCTAATGGCTGATTTGCACACTTGACAAGAATGTGGCTTCTCTCCGGAGCGTAATTGAACACGAGTTTTAAAATTAGAATTCACTGAAAATGATGATCCACACACTTTACAACAATATGCTTTCTCTTCTGTGTGTTTTTCCATTGTCTTTTTTGTTATAAACTCTATAAATTTTAAGTACACAGTTGACAAGAGTGAAGTTACTTTTTTTACTATATATTTGCATATGTACTTTGAAGTGGGTGAGTCATAAAAATGCTTCCTTGGTAAAAAATAAAGAGTAAACCCTTTATGAGCTGCAATCTAACTATTTAAATATAAACTTTGCAGAAATGTTTATCCATACTCATTGCAAGAATACATTTTCACTTTGGTATTTGTATTTTTCAAATGTGAAAACTGTTCTCCACACTGCAATTGATTGATATCTGTGAAGAAAGAAGAAATAATATTAAAGAAAACAGAGGATTTATTAATTGCTATTTGAATATTATAACTGTATTTGTGTTTTAATGAACAGTAACACATAATTCATGTTCAGTCATAAATAGCATTTTTTATCTTATGGTACAGTAAATGTAAATATAATTTAGATACAGAAAATATTATTTCTGCTAAAATTTTGTTCGAAGCTAAAGAACATCCTATCAGTTATAAAACAATGAATAAAATATTCATAATCTACAAAAATCTGACTAGGCTAGCAGACTACTAGTTGTGAGTTTATTTCCCATAGAATTCCTCATTTTTCTGATCTTATACTACAAATAGGCTGAGAAAGTATTTATATCTCTACTAGAGTTTAGTTTATTTGTATGTATTTCCTATTGATCTCTGTTCTCATCAATGTCAATATCTATCACTCTATCTTGTTTTCCTCATATCTATGTCCGTACCTACCTCATCTGTTTATATCTATGTCCGTACCTATTTCACAGATCATGTTCATGTCCGTACCTACATCATCTGTTCATATCACTCTATCTCACTTCGTTCATATCTATGTCTGTATCTATCACATCTGTTTATATCTATCTCCATACCTACATCATCTGTTCATATCACTCTATCTCACTTCGTTCATATCTATGTGCGTATCTATCACATCTGTTTATATCTATCTCCATACCTACATCATCTGTTCATATCACTCTATCTCACTTCGTTCATATCTATGTGCGTATCAATCACATCTGTTTATATCTATCTCCATACCTACATCATCTGTTCATATCACTCTATCTCACTTCGTTCATATCTATGTGCGTATCTATCACATCTGTTTATATCTATCTCCATACCAACATCATCTGTTCATATAACTCTATCACATTTCGTTCATATCTATGTGCGTATCTATCACATCTGTTTATATCTATCTCCATACCAACATCATCTGTTCATATCACTATCTTATTTCATTCATATCTATGCATACTAGAGAATTTCCTCAGAGGTCCAAGAATGCCAGAGTGGCACAGCTAAACATATATATATATATATTAAACATGATTATAAAACAGGTAGTTTGTAGGTAACATTTAAATGAGTCAGAGCTAATTTTTTGCACACAGTTAAAAATATTCCAATTTGAAACTAATAAATCCTTTCAATATTAAAAATTTGTATCCACATCATTAAATGGTTACAACTACTGCTATATAATACAGATAATTCAATTTTTGCACACAGTTAAAGGGTGCATATATTGCTATTCACCACAAATAATTCTCTGTCTGAATTTTTTAAAGATGCAGCTTGATGTGTAATATTTTGTGTGTTATCTTTCAGACTGTTGTTTTTGTCTTCATTGTGATTATTTGTAACAACGTTTCGGCTGCTGTATCCTACGGGCTTCTTCAGGCGTCCCTTGCTTATCTGGGTATGAAAATAATTTAACCTGGGAAATCCTTTTCAAAGTCAAACTTTAAAAATGATTTCCCAGGTTAAATCATTTCCATACACAGATAAAAGAGGGACACCTGAAGAAGCCTGGAGGATACAGCGGCTGAAACATTCTGTTACAAATAACAACAAAGATGACAAAAGTCCAAAAAAATAATTAACAAAATATTACAAATAATTCTGTTCAACATTACTTTTTTATTTGCACACAGTTAAATGTTTCCACATATTGCTGTGTAACATCATCAATTCAACATTGGTCATTTGTTTGCACACAGTTAAATGTTTCCAAGTATTGCTATGTAACACTAATAATTTGACATCAGTCATTTCCTTGCATACAGTGAAATCTTTTCAAGTATTGCTATGTAACAATACCAATTAAACATTCAGTCATTTTGCATACAGTTAAATAGCCAAAATGTTTTGTGTTTTTGTTGTGGTATTCAAGGAAACAAGTTATTATCTAAAAATATCGAAAAACATTTTTTATGATAAATTTTTGTTGTTTAGCATTCAGAAGACCTTCCTCTTCTCAAGTTACAGGTCAAATTTTGAAAATACTGATTTTCTCTCATTTTAGATTGGGATTCTGATTTACAATATAAATGCTCTGTTGCAACAATCTCTTTCTGACACTGATATATATATCAGTTGTCTTTCTCTCATTTTTATTTTCATTTTCAAATATCAAATCATTTAGACTTGGATCCAAAGAGTGTTTTTCTTCCATTTCTGCTACTCTGGGACGATTCAGGAATTTCTTGATTCTTAAAAAAAATTTTGAATCCTCTAATGAACATGGTTGGTGAATTTGATAAAATTAACATGAAAAACATCAGAAGTTTTTATAAGAGTCTAATTTTGGTTTGAAATATTGCAATATTTTGTGTTAGATATTGAACAAGATGAATCTTGACCCTTGCATCTAGGGACCAAACGTGATGGGTAATCAATCCTCGGCCCCTAAGGGACTTTTTTTCCTTTTGTTTTCTTATAATAAATAAGCAACAGAGTGAGCAGCCATATTGCTCATATCCATGCTATGCTTTATCAAATAAATTCAGTTTTCTGTGGTTTTTCATAAGTTTATGCAACATCTTGGTATGAGCTAGTTTGCAGCACATATTACATTACCAAAGCAGTTCAAGCTGAGGTCGGTACCTGCTAAGGTTGGTAATTTTGTGGTAGTTGGTACGCTGACATGTCGTGCATTGCTTCACTGCATGTTGGATTTGAAAACTATGCATATGAATATACAATATAGTCTAATTTAGTTTGGTTTGGTTTGTTGGGTTTTATGGCATATAAACCTTTGTAGGTTATTTAACACCAAATCCATTTTTATGTAAATAATCTGTTCTATTTAAAACAATTCAGTTTAGCATGAGTACAGTTTAATTGTCAAAAACATTTCCATTTCAAACTATTCAAGCAGTTATATGTAACAATTCAGTTAAGTGTAAATACAGTTTTAATGTTGAAAAACAGTTCTATTTCAAATAATTCAGTTGAGCATAAGCACGCAGTTTAAATGTAAGTACAGTTTAATTGTCAAAAACATTTCTATTTCAAGCTATTAAGTTTACTCAAACAATTCAGTTTAGCATAAGTATGCTTTTAGTTCTATCTAACCCATAGATAGGACCCTTATCAAGTGCTACCACTCCGGGCCAGAGTGGACCTGGGAGCGATGGCAATGAAGGGGTACTCCGCATTCCCCAAAGTTCCAGCATTGCTGGAACCTCACCATCAGATTGTTTAGTGTCATATCTAGGACACTCGTTGGAGGGGTCTTACCCCTCTGCAGAGAAGCAGTCGGTGTATTCTACAGCCCCAGCCAAATGGGCAAAGTCTAATTTAAGAACTGAGGCTTTTCACAAATAATGCATAGAGAAAAAGCTAGGAAGAAACTACACAAGAATGTTACAAGCTATTTGGAACAAATTCTGGAAGCAGCACACCACAAAACGACAGCTGTACAGTCACTTACCTCCCATCTCAAAAACCATCCAAAACATGTGGGACACTTCTGGAGAAGCAAGGATGAATTCATAAGTGATATTTTTTTATTATTCTCCACACATGGACATGCCAGTGTTGGCCAATCAGCAAAAACTTATTAACATCAGCTCTGTGCGGACACTGGATGTAGTTTGGAAGACTTACTGGGAGCAGTGGGTGATAGGGATGGATGGAGAGAGAGTCAAATCTGTGCGGGCAGCACAACTTGATGATCATATTCAGTAAATTAAAACTTAGCAACCTCAGTCGACGGTGACTTTTTCAATAGTTACTACACGGAGATGTAGGGAAGGGTACTACTCCTTTTCGTTCGTTCCGTGAAATAATCATATGTTATTGTTTGCATTCAGTCCAAAACCAAGACAATTTAATATTTGGGACTACAATTGAGATAATATCGTTTCAAATATCAGAGAATGAATTCGGTACTACTGTAATATTATTGTCCACTTCAGTAACAGATAGCATTTATCTTCTTAGTTAATAGCAGAGGCGGCCCAGCGTAAAAGCTGATTCTAAAACTAAACAAATACATTTCTATTGTACTGTAGGTAAAGACACTAATGATAAACTAAAGAGTCAGCTAGATTAAAATGTTTCTTTGGAGATGACAATTCTTTTAAGATTGTTTTGTGAGTTTTAATCTGGAGTGTATGGAATACCACTCACACTCTGACAGGGAAAATGTTACTTTTCTCATTTGGCAGTTAAAATATGACAATGATCTATCCGTCAAAATTTCCGAGTGAAAAAAAGAAAGATTAATAATCAGTCTTTATTACTAAGTTAACGTATTTAAATTTTAAAATTCTAATTAAATAAATAAATACCATTCAAAACGATAAAAAAATCAAATATTTAAATGATTTACATTACACGGTATAATCAAATCAGTTTCTCAACAATGGATCTGCCCACTTCCAGATAATTTTACATTCAACCGACGATAAAATATTTTTTATAAATTAACAAACAGTTCATTTTAATTTTTAGCGAATGAAAAAAAAAAGAAAATACATTTTTTTTGCAAAGACGTACTGTTATTTAGGAAAAACAATTATTTTGAGTGATATACTTACGTTTTTTAATCTGTTTTCTTTCGTCTGGTTTGTCACCTTTTAAATAATGCAACATGAGAGAATAGAAAGAAACTGTAAAATTTCATTTAAACTGATGTTTTCCGGTTAAATTAATTATTTTAAAAGCAGCGGTCGTTCGCAGCGATGCATATTTATTTTTTGAAGAGCTCAAGTCAAGGGAGGTAACCCAGAAATTTTTTTTTCTGCATTATTCGCAAAATTATTTCAGTGGAATCTTTAAATATAATAATTCCTTTGTTATTTCCGTTATTCAGTAAATACAAAAAATAAAATGAATAACTACAACAGCATCAATAATAATGATGATGATGATAATAATAATAATAATAATAATAATAATAATAATGGTGGTGATGATGATGACGTCGACGATAACAATAATAATAGTAATATAAATAAATAAATTTTAAGAAAAAAAAAAGGTTTGAAAATCAAAATTTACAAATGCCGAATGGATTAAATAATATTTGAAAAGAAAAACATAATCCTACAAAATTATACTCAGCCCAGATAATTTAATGCCAAATCCTGCTTATATATATATATATATATATATATATATATATATATATATATATATATATATATATATATATATATATACGAGGATAATTAAATAAGTTTCCAGGCTTTTTCGTATGGGCACTTTTATTGATAGTACACACATGAAACTCTAGTCCCTTTCGAAGTAATCACCTCCGGCTGCAATCCACTTGTTGTACTGTTCCAACAACTTCTGGAAGACCCCATGGAAGTCCTCTTGTGTGAGTGTGTCAATGACCTTCGTCACAGCCTCTTTCATCTCCTCAATTGTCTCATAACGACAACCTCTGAGCTGAGGGAATAAGCAAAAGTCACAGGGAGCAAGGTCTGGACTAGAGGGAGGCTGAGGAACTGTCTTGATGCCAATCTTGGTCAAATAGTCTGTGACAAGGATGGAGTTGTGGACTGGTGCATTGCCCTGGTGGAAAGGCCACTGATCTGATTTGAAGAGTGCTGGCCTCTTCTAACGGAATCTCTTCCTGAACTCCCTTAAAACCTCAGCATAGTAACCCTAACCCTAACCCTTTGGCCAATCAACTCTGGTGTATTGACTTCCTTGCTCCTTGCACACCTCTAATCATCCCTTACAGACTCCCTGCCTTCCTGGAATCTCTTATGCCACTTAAAAACTGATGCTTGATTCATGCAAGATGGTCGAAAAGCAGTCTGAAGCATTCTATACGTTTCTGTGGCATTTTTTCCAAGTTTAAAACAGAATTTTATTGCATATCGTTCTTCTAAAGTGTCAGATTGCATTTTTGAAATTCACCAGCTGTGACAATCAGGTTTTAGTAGGGTGTATTCCAATTGCTGCTGTAGGTTTTCATTTGAACCTGAAATCATAAAAATTGGTCATAAGATGTATAGCAATAATATACTGAATTTTCAAGAGTCTACAACAATTTTAGATGACTGTATAGAAAAAGTCTGGAAAGTAATTGAAAGCACCATATATATATATATATATCGAGCCATTGGCCTAATGAGTTGAGTGTTTGCCAATGGTCTGGAAGACTAGGGTTCAATCCTAGGTTCAGTCATACCAAAGACTCAAAAAATGGTACTTGATGCCAGCTTTTTTACCACTCAGCATCATTAGTTAAGGATCAAGGGTAAAGTCGAGTAATCCAGGGAATGGAGTAGTGCCCTCCCCTACACCTTGGTGTTGTAGCTATTGAAAAGGGAGCCTTTGGGTCACCTTCGACTAAGGTCACTAACTTCACTTTATATATATATATATATAGTTAAATGGATATACATATTATTTGTAGGTTGTTGGCAATCTTATTTTAAAATGAGTCAGAACTAATTTGTTTGAACACAAGTATTATTGTTGTTTGCACACTGTTAAATGGTTCCAAATATTCTAACATGAATAGTTCTATTTAGAATTAATCATTTGTTTGTACACACTTATATGGTTTCAAATATTGATATTCTAACATCAATAGTTTTATTTGCACACAGTTAAATAGTTTCAAGCATCACTATGTAAAATTAACAATTCAATTAAGGCACACATTTAAAGAGTTTCGAGTATTGCTAATCAAAATTAATAATTCTATTTGTAGGGTAGTTTGTTGGATAATTTGCTCCCACAATTTATGTTGGCTCATTATAGAAAAGCAAATGATGTAAATGACGTAGACACAAGAACATTCAAAATAAAGCAATACAAACAAAAATAAATTTTATATCCACAAATATGAAAGATGGAAACATTACAAAACATTACGATTATTCTAATATAGCTTGTTAAATATTCCTCTGTGTGTGTGTGTGTGCATGTGTATGTAACTCACACAAATATTATGGCGAAAGACTAAATATTAAAAGTGTCCTGTAGACTATAAATGTATTTTAGAAAGACAGGTTTTCTCCCATGTTGGTTGTTTGTCTCTTTTGGGATTTGACGAAAATTCTGAGGTTGTGTTAGAGACTAGAACAAGTCTAGCTGAAAAGGCAGCACAGGAAAGAAAAAAGTTGCAGAATATATATGCACCCATGTTGCGTGTATTGAACTGTATGTCACTAGCTGGCAAATCAAAATGTAAGAGAAAGAGTGCTGTTTCTGGAAGTCAAAATATAAGAGAGAGAGTGAGTTATTGTAAGTTGTGAGTATATATGGTTAAACTTTGTCATGTGATCGACTCCAAATGTGTGGAATAAAATCAAAGGTGTGGACGTAGTTGGAAGCATAAATCACGTGACTTTCCTGACCAATAGGTTCTCGAGACTAATTAGTTTGCCGACGTCCACCATCTTTGTTTCAGGAACAAGGGAATCAGTATCCTATTTTCAAGAATTTTCTTGTATCACAGCCATTTTAAAAATATAGGAGTATAAATCCTATATATTTAACATTACACAATAAAATTGTTCCAAATATTGTTAGTTATTCATTGCAGTACTTGGAACTATTTAACTTGGTTAAGTTAACTTGATAAATTGAATTCTTAGAAATAAAACTATTTGATCATTTAACTGTGTGTAAACAAATAACTGATGTTTGATTGAATTGTTGGTGATACGTAGCAATACTTGGAACTACTTAACTTTATTGACTAATGCTAAATTGAATTGTTAGAAATAGAACAGTTAGATCATTTAACTTTGTGTATCTACAAAATGTATTTAGAAATCATATATCTAATATATATGAAAAAACAGGATTTGGCATTAAATAACCAAAAATGGTTGATATGTCATAAAACCAAACCAAACCAATCAGCTCCAGAACTGGAGCCTTACCTCAGATGTGGTTTAATGTAATAATATCCAGGACACCACCCTTTTTTTAGGGGGTCTTACATCACTACAGAGGTTGCTGTCCGTGTATTTTAAGCCTTGTCAACTGGGCAGAAGTCAGAAAGAGCATCCACCCTGTCTCGGTCACATAGACAAACAATATACTTCTTTTACACGTCTCTTGACAGAACTGCTAAAGAATTATAATCAACCAGCAATAAGGTAGTTCCCAACAACTTTCCCATACACCAAAAACAATTTTTATTTGTCTTCTTTAATGTTTCGGGTAACTGGCCATTCCAACTCTCATTACAGGGGGGGTGTCCTCGTGGTGTAATGGTTAAAGCGGTGGACTGCAGAATCGTAGTATGCGAGTTCATACTCCAGTCGTGCTATTACATTCACTTTTGGGTAAATACCCTAGGGAAAGGTATGAACCCCCTTATCCTCCCAGCTATGGGTTAAATAGCACCACTACTGTTCTTCTAGGAGAATGGTTTCGGCATTAAATAACCTAAAAAGAGTTGATATGCCATTAAACAAAGCAACCAAACCAAACCTCATTACAGGTACCACCAAACACGAAAAAGACAGTTCTGGATGCTATGGATATCTATCACTTAATCCTCCTGGATGAGGACTCACAACCACTTACAACCTTCATCAGAGAGTGGGTTTGTTTTATGTATCCCAGCATACCCCAAGAAAACTTAGCCTCTGGAAATGTCTACACATGTAGGTATGATGAAAAGTAAAAATGATGCAAAGTAAAAATAGTCAATGATACTGTACTCTTTGACCATAATAAAGAGGATATGGTGGTGTAATGGTTATCATCGCAGGAATTGGACATGGCGACACGAGTTCAAATCCTGGACTGATTGCATTTCACATAGCACTAATACCCTTGGGAAAGGTATGAATCCAATTATTCTCCCTCCAGCTATGGGTAAATAGTAGGGCAGACTAGGTTCTTCAGCCTTGGTGAGGCAACTAGTCTAGGAGAAGGAAAACTCTGAATTCAAACCTGTTAAACTCCGCTTAAAAAAAAAAAATTGACCTTGTGTCATATCCTGCCCGAGCGGAGGGGTTGGGTAAATATGATAATAAAGAGGATAATAGTAACACAAGCCTCCAGGGTTCGTTAGATAATGACAACGTACCATGCAATACCGAAACACTCCCATCGAAATGCTATTTATAGCAGTCTGAAATATTTCATTCTTGTATGTGGGTGATCTTATTCCTTGACTCCTGATTGGCTGCTGGTCTCAGAGTAGATATGGTGCTAGATAAATATCTATCCTTCTGCATTATGTTTCCAGTGATGCAGGGACTGTATTGACTTACCACCCTTTTTCTTCCCTTGTAGACCTGCCTGAGGCTCATTAATTTGGATCCAAACCTGCAGAGAACTACTGAACTGCATGGGATTGACACCACTGTACAGATGAAGGCATATGAGCTGCAAACAGATATTTAAACAACCATCAGTCCTCTTTCCAGTGAATCTGATGACAATAAAGTCAATCCAAGATTCTCTTAGCCCAGTTGGCCAGGCTGTAGAATACATTGACTGCGTCTCTGCAGAAGAGTAACACCCTTTAATTGATTGACCTGGATATCACACTAAACAATTTGATGGTAAGGCTCCAGTCCTGGAACTCTGGGGAAAGTGTAATACCCCTTCACTGCCATTACTCCCAGGTTCACTCTGACCCAAAGTGGTAGCGCCTGACAGGGTCCAATTTAAGGGTCAAATAGAACTGTTTGACATTTAAACTGTGTGTAAAAAAATGACTAATTGAATTGTTAGTGATACATAACAATACTTGGAATCATTTTACTGTGTGCCAACAAATGAGTAATGTTGAATAGAATTATTAGCGTTAAATAGCAATACTTGAAACTTTTGAATCGTGTGCCTAAATTGAATTATTGGTATTACAAAGTAATACTTGGAAACATGAATGAATGAATTATGTTGAATAGTATAATTAGTGTTAAATGCTAATACCTGAAACCACTTCACTGTGTGCAAACAAATGATTAATATTAAATAGAAATATTTGTGTTTGATCACAATAATTGAAACCATTTAACTGCATAGAAACATAGCAATACTTGTAGGTGAACAAATTAGTTCAGACTCATTTAAAAATGAAATTACAAACAAACTATTCACTCATAAATGATATATGTATAACCATTTAACTGTGTGCAAACTTGTTGTGGTCTTCAGATAAGACCGGTGGAAGAACAACTCAAACAACAGGTGATAGGTGAACATTATTGTATTAGCAGAAAAAGGAAATCATACAAAAGAAGTACTAGCTGTTCTCGGCTTGCAGTCTGTCTGTCAAATGTCTCGTAAGGAATGAGAAATTATCTCCCCTGAGCGAGCTAAGCTCAGAGAATATGTTTAGGTTGGACGAGTCCATCTTTGGGGTACAGTAAGATATGTCCCCATTACTAAACTTGAGAGTGATATTAAATCAAATTGTCAGTGTTATATAGTAATAGTTGAAATTATTTAACTTGGAGCTGAGGAATGAGCTCAAACTCATTCAAAAATGTTATCTATAGAATGTGTTTACAAATCATACATATTTGATATATACGTATAAAGAGGATTTGGCATTAAATGACCGACAATGGTTGATATGCCATAAAACCAAACCAAATCAGATATATTTAATATATATATATATATATATATATATATAGTATTTGGCATTAAATAACCAACAAGGGTTGATATGCCATAAAACCCAACCAAACCAACTCTTATATATTTAATATATACATATATAAAGAGTATTTGGCATTAAATAACTTACAATGGTTGATATGCCATAGAAACAAGCCAAATCATATATATTTAATATATGTATATAAAGAAGATTTGGCATTAAATAACCAACAAGGGTTGATATGCCATAAAACCCAATCAAACCAAATCATATATATTTGATATATATGTATAAAGAGGATTTGGCATTGAATAACCTACAATGGTTGATAGGCCATAAAACCCAACCAAACCAACTCTTATATATTTAATATATACATATATAAAGAGTATTTGGCATTAAATAACCTACAATGGTTGATATGCCATAAAACCAAACAAAATCCTACATATTTAATATATGTGTATAATGAGAATTTGGCATTAAATAACCTACAATGGTTGATATGCCATAGAACCAAGTCAAATCATATATATTTTTAATATATGTATATAAAGAAGATTTGGTATTAAATGACTTACAATGGTTGATATGTCATAAAACCCAACCCAATCAAATCCTATATATCTAATATATATGTATAAAGAGGATTTGGCATTAAATGACCTACAATGGTTGATATACCATAAAACCAAACTAAATCCTATATATTTAATATATATGTATAAAGAGGATTTGGCATTGAAAAACCTACAATGGTTGATATACCATAAAACCCAACCAAACCAAAACAGATATATATATATATATATATATATATATATATATATATATATATATAAATTATATTTGGCATTAAATAACCAACAAGGGTTGATATGCCATAAAACCCAACCAAACCAAATCAGATATATTTAATATATATATATATATATATATATATATATATATAAATAGTATTTGGCATTAAATAACCAACAAGGGTTGATATGCCATAAAACCATGCCAAACCAAATCATATATATTTGATATATGTATAAAGAGGGAGCTCATAAGTGATGTACTCCTATGGACCCCCACATATGGCTGAACAAAAGCAGGATGACTAGCTCGAACATACATACAGCAGCTATGTCAGGATATGGGATGTAGCCCTGAAGACCTGCCAGAGGCGATGAATGACAGGGAGAAGTGGCGAGAGAGGGTCAGGGATATCCGTGCTAGCAGCATGATATGATGATGATGATGAATATAATCATTCACAATTTGAACATTTCATTTCCATTTTCCAATTTGAAAATAGGTATTCTTTCCAACAGTGGATATCTGTGAAAAAAAGAAGAATTATAATTTTTCTAACATAACTGAAGGAATTGCAATTTAAATACAAGTATTTTTTTTACTTTGGTCAAAGTTTTATTTACCCAAAAATTGAAGGATATTTAAATATTCTGTGGTAAGTACAACATTTTAGAATAGTTTTAAAAAGAGCATACATGATAAGTCCTAAAAAAGGACCTTTTTTCAATCGTGTTTCATCAGACAACACCGTGATAAAAGCAAGTAATAAAGAGAATGAAATCTAATGGTAGTTGACAACAGAAATAAAAAGATAAAACCCGCAAAGAGTAAAAAGAAAAAAACATTTACATAGAAGGATGAGTAAGTTTTGTTTTTCTGTTTATTATTCTTGGACTTCATCTGGTTTAGGTGTTATAGAATCAGCAGCATTAAACAAAAGATTGCAAAATTCCTTGCTCTCTGCGAGTAAAACAAATTCTTCATTCTTACCAATTCCACAAGGTAAACATTTGTTTTTTTCTGTGGTTGACTCTTATTAAATCTATTTTTTTTTATTGCTTGGTTTCATCACGGAGTTCTCTGATGAGAACTAATAGACTAGGGCCAAACACTGGCTATTTTTTAAGATTGTTAGTAAAATAGGATATGTATATATCTTAATCTTGAATTTCGAGACAAACACACATTTTTGAATCAAAATGATATAAATAAATATATATATATATATATATATAACAAAATGTTTATATACATATATATATATATTATTATTATTATTATTAATGGTTCATTGGCCTAGTGGGTAGAGTGTTCGCAAATGGTTCGAGAGACCGAGGTTCAATCCCAGGTCAAGTCATACCAAATATCTAAAAAATGATACTTGATGCCTCCTTGCTTAACACTCAGCATTATAAGGTATGTATCAAAGGTAAAGTGGAGCAATCCAGGGAAAGGAGTAGCGCCCTCCCCTACACCTTGGTGTAGTAGCTATTGAAAAGGAGCCTTCGGGTCACCCTTGACTACATTAGCCAACTTATATTATTAATATTAATCACCTGAGCTGACAGAACATACAAACACATACGAAAATGTAAAAAGTCTGTGGTAAATAATGATTGGTTTTGGTTTTATGGCATATCAATCCCTGTAGGTTATTTAATGCAGAATCCTGTTTACACATACATTAAATACATATGATTTGTAAACATATTTTTATATGACATTCTTAAATGAGCCTGAGCTCTTTTTTGCACACAGTTAAATGGTTTCAAGTATGCTATATAATAATCACAAGTTAACTCAGTAATTTGTTTGCACTTTAAAAAAAAACCAATGGTTATCATTGTAGGAAATGGACACGGTGATACGAGTTCAAATCCTGGACCAGGCTAATTGCATTTCACATAGCACTAATACCCTTGGGAAAGGTATAAATCCAATTATTCTCCCTCCAGCTATGGGTAAATAGTAGGGCAGACTGATTCTTCAGCCTTGGTGAGGCAACTAGTCTAGAAGGAAAACTCTGAATTCAAACCTGTTAAACTCTGGTTAAAAAAAATTGACCTTGTGTCATATCCTGCCCGAGCAGAGGGGTTGGTAAAAAAAACCCAAAAAAAACTGGAGGTGCCTGTGGTGTAATGGTTATCATTGTAGGAAATGGACACGGTGATACGAGTTCAAATCCTGGACCAGGCTAATTGCATTTCACATAGCACTAATACCCTTGGGAAAGGTATAAATCCAATTATTCTCCCTCCAGCTATGGGTAAATAGTAGGGCAGACTGGGTTCTTCAGCCTTGGTGAGGCAACTAGTCTAGAAAGAAAACTCTGAATTCAAAGCTGTTAAACCCCACTCAAAAAAATTGACCTTGTGTCATATCCTGTCCGGGCGGAGGGGTTGGTAAAAAAAAACAAAAAAAAATGGAGGTGCCTGTGGTGTAATGGTTATTGTCATAGGAAATGGACACAGCGACACAAGTTCAAATCCTGAACCAGGCTAATTGCATTTCACATAGCACTAATACCCTTGGGAAAGGTATAAATCCAATTATTCTTCCTCCAGATATGGGTAAATAGTAGGACAGACTGATTCTCCAGTCTTGGTGAGGCAACTAATCTAGGAGAAGGAAAAACTCTGAATTCAAACTAGTTAAACTCCACTTGAAAATTGACCTTGTGTCATATTCTGCCCGAGCGGAGGGGTTGGTAAATATAGATAGATAGGACCCGATTAGGTGCTGCCACTCCAGGTCATAGTAGACCTGGGTGCAATGGCAATGAAAGGGATACTCCACATTCCTCTTAGCTCCACGGCTGGAGTCTCACCATTAGATTTTTTAATGTCCTATCCAATACACTCATTGGGAAGGGGTCTAACCCCCTCTGTAGAGATGCAGCCCTAGCTGACTGAGCAAGGTAATCAAAGAGGAAAAAGAGGATCTTTCTGGGATTTTGAGATATGGCTGGCAACAGAGTAAAACTGAAAAAAAGCAAACAGTGAGATAAGTAGCTCAACTTTGCTAGATTATGGAAATAACTCTGAAACATGAAAGTGACAGTGATAACAACTGTAATTGGTGCATTTGGTACAATCACCAAAGGATTGATATAGGGACTGGAGGATTTCGAAATAAGAGGACAAGTGGAGACCATCCAAACTACAGCATTACTAAGATTGGCTAGAATGCTGAGAAGAGTCCTTGAGACATGAAGAGACTTGCTGTCACTCAAACTCCAGTGAAAAATTATCACCTAACGCTAGTGTGAAAAACTCTCAAGAGAGTAAAATAATTGTAATCAGTTTTTAAAAATCTAGGAACCAAAGTAGCATGGAAATATACTAAGCTTTTTGCTTAGATGTGGCACAAGGCCATATGAAAGGGGCACCCAATGAGACTCGAACTCACTCGTGTAGGTTTGCTAGTCGAGCTTGCTAACCATTACACCACCAGAGGCGCCTTGGAACCAAAGTAGCATGACCCAAGAACTGTTTCTTCGTATATAAATGAATGTAAATGGAAGGAAAAATACCGCCAAATATTAAGGAAAGAAGACATCTTCTTCTGTGGGTAAATTTAGAAAAAAAAAGGTTTAAACACTATTTTGATTTTCAAATAATACATTTTTCTTAATAATTTTAAATAAAACATTTTCCTTTATAAATTTTCGATAAAACATTTTCATTCCAGTTTTTTGTAATGTTTTATTTATTTTGTTTCTGGATTTCTGTTCATTTTGTTATTGTTAAGACACACAATTTGGTTTCTTTCTGAATTTGATTTTTGGATAAACTAACATAATTCATGGTTTGGTATACTTGTAAATTTTTTGTTTTTACATTCAGCGGTAGGGAAAAATTGTAATTCTTCATTAAAGAAAAAAAAATTTAAGATCTTTCTTCACATACGTAATTTTTGTTATTTGGAAATGAATGATTATTCTGAGCAATATACTTACTCTTTTCTTTCTTTTGATTTGTCATCGTTCAAACAATGTAATATTATAGAATAAAAAGAAACTTTAGATTTTCATTTATACTGTTTTTCTGTTATATGAAGTTAAAAAAAAAAGATTACGCGTACAGCAAAGCAAATTGTTTTTTTGAAGAGCAAGTTTCAAGGGTGATAATCTAGAAAAACCATTTTTTTGCTCCCTTTTTTTGATTTTTCTGCAAAAATTTATTTTAAATCTTTAAATTTAATGATTATTATTCATTTTCATTTCTTTTGTTCAGTAAATACAAAAAAAAAAAATGAAAAAAGAAAAAAGTCAAGTTTTAAAAATTGAAATTTACTAACACAGTGATAAAGTTATATCATTTTTGTTTTTTCATTATTCAATAAAATTATACACAAATTAATCTTTAAACAAGGGCTTATCAAACTTGTTACATCCCAGAAAACCAAATTCAGTTTCTATTCACCTTCAAACAATTATTTTTACTTAGAATATTCAGACTATTAACCCCATCTTTATTGTTATAATCACAACATTTTGGCAGATATGTTCTTCGGCCTTTTTCAGGTGTTTCTTGTTGAACTCAGGAGCCCTCACAGAATCTCGAACTGAACCCTTTATTTGAACCACAGGGGTAAGTAAAGTTGGCGACCTTCGTTGAGGGTGACTCAAAAGCTCCCTTTTCAATAGCTACTACACAGTGGTGTAGGGAAGGGCACTACTCCTTTCCCTGGCTTGCTCCACTTTACCCTTGATCCATACCTTATAATGCTGAGTGTTAAGCAAGGCAGCATCAAGTACCATTTTTTTTTAGTGTTTGGTATGACTCGACATGGGATTGAACCCTGGTCTCACAGACCATTGGCAAACACTCTACTACTGTTTGAATTCTGTTAACCATGACTGGACGAAAATGTTAAGTTATAGTCAGTATTCCTTGTTAGTCTTACCTGTTATTGGGATTGAACCTGCAATCTCCAGATTATTTTGTAGCAGAAAGAATTTCAAATTATCATTTTGTGTGGGAATTGCTTTGGCCGTTGGAGTTCGAATTTATATATTTCACCAAATGAGAATGACTGACGCCATTCTGCCCGAGTCACCCCCCGGGGCAACATAAAAGGCTGCGATAAACATTTCTTGCCCTCTTCTCACTTCCCCACTGGCCAGCAGCAGGACAAGCCAGCCAACATGACAGAGCACATGCTCTTCTCTTTGCCTCCTCGTAGCAGCCCAGACCAGTCAACAAGAGAGAGCACATTCTCTCTCTTCGCTTCATAACAGCAGGAAAGACCAGCCAACATGAGAGAGCACATTTACTCTTCTTCACTGACTCTTCTTTACTGACTCTCTCTCACATATTTCGAGCGGTCCGCTAAGCACCATGAGGAGACCACATCCAATTTATGGACCATTGGTGTCTGGGAAATCATTCTTTCATCATTCATCTTTCCTTCTAAACCAACGGATCCCTAGAGAAACAAATTGGATATTTTTCAAGTCCTGTTTTGACTTCACCATTTTAACTCCTGCTTTTAACTTCAGCATTTTATTTCCTGTCCTGACGACAGCATCTGACATTCAGCTACTTTATTCCTTCTCAACTCTACAACTGTCTCCTTCTCCCAGCGACTTACAGGACAAGGGTTCCTTTTGTCTCAAGCTGTTAATAAAACTTCCATATTGAAAACTATCAATATTTTTGTCGACTCATTTGTCCTTCCTTTTAATATAACAAGAGGCAACAGAACTCAACAACCTCAACTGCCATTTTTGTATATATGGTGATATTATATGCCCTCATGTTATAATTTCATTCAGAAACATTTTCCAACGAAACGCTTTATCTATTACACCATGTGTCCTTGCCAGATAATTCAGAGTGAATATTTTGGACTTATAAATGTAATGTCTCAATTACATTTTGTTTTTGTTTTTTAACAAGGCTCATATTGCAATTTTTTAAAAAATTGAGCCTTTTTGATTAATGGTTCCAAATTGTTTTCATCTCTTTACTTGGTCTACACAACATGTGAGCTGCTTCTTTGAGATATTGATTTTAACAATAAAGATGAGGTCAATAGTCCAAATATTCTAAGTAATAATAATTATCAAGCTTTATCTCAGAAACTTAGACAAATAACCTTCAATTTAGGTATGGGCATATCTTTACTAAAGAAAGAAAAAGCTTCACTATGTATTATGAATTCTGAAATTTTGAGTTCTTTGCACAGGTGAGTAGAGTGTTTGTCAATAGCTAGGGAAACCAAGGTTCTAATCCCAGGTTGAGTCATACAAAAAACTCAAATAATGGTACTTGATATCTCTATGCTTAACTTTCAGCATTATAAGGTATGGATCAAGGGCAAGTGGAACAATTCAGGGAAAGGAGTAGCGCTCTCCCCTATACCTTGCTGTAGTAGCTATTGAAAAGGGAGCCTTAAGGTAGCCCTTAACTACAGTTGGCTAACTTACTTATATAGTTTCAAGCATTCTTATCTAATGCTAATAATTTTGATAAGGTTATTTGTTTTAATAACATATAAACCCTTGTGAGTTATTTAATGCCAAATCCTGTTTATATATATATATATATATATAAAAGGCAAAAATAGGAAAACTAAGGAATCCAAAAGTGATGAATTATTATGAAGGAAAGTCAACATTAAAATGTCTTGGTTTTAGTGAACCTTCATTAGGACTTAAAGATGATGAAACAAGTGTTGATGGAAAAATGATGGATGTTTTCATTAAAACACTTGTTTTACCATCTTAAAGTCTTGATGACGGTTTACTAAAATTGAAACATTTTAATGTCGACTTTTCTTCTTAATAAATTCATCACTTTTGGATTACTTTGCTTTTCTATTTTCTCCTTTATTTATTCCTATATATATATATGATTTATTAGTGGATGGTTTGCAGGTAACATTATTTCCAAATGAGTTAGAGCTTATTTGTTTGCATACAGTTAAATAGTTTCAAGTATTGCTATATAACAGTAATAATTCTATTTACTGTTAATCATTTGTTTGCAATTTGGAGGCACTCATGGCAGGGGTGAGTAATTTAGAGGTATTCACAGCAGATGGGGGTAATTTTGAGGCACTCATGGCAGAAGGGGGTAATTTGGAGGCACTCATGGCAGAGGGAATTATTTGGAGGTATTCACAGATGATGGAGGTAATTTGGAGGCATTCATGGCATAACAATCATCATCATCATAAGAAATGGATACATTGACTCGTGATCAAATCCTGGACAATACAGTTGGCATTTCCCATGGTGCTAATACCCTTGGGAAAGGTGTGAATCCAACTATTCTCCCTCCAGCTACGGGTGAAATAGTAGGGCAGACTTAGCTTTCTAGCCTTGGTATAGCAACCGGTCTAAGAGAAGGAAAACTTTGAATTTGAACCTGTCACAGTCATCAGATTTTTTTCTACTTAGTGTTCACCAATGGTCATACCAAAGACTTTAAAAATGCTAATTGATACCCCCTTGCTTAACACTCAGCAATATAAGATACATATCAAGGGTAAAGTGGAGCAATCCAGGGAAAGGAGTAGTGCCCTCCCCTACACCTCGGTGTAGTAGCTATTTAAAAGGGAGCTTTCAGGTCACCTTGGACTAAGGTTGCCAACTTTACTTACTTTTACTTACTCACTTGCATGCAAAGAATCTTTTTACAATTCAAATATTGAATTTCCCCCAAGTGCAATTTGTAAATACCCTTGGGAAAGGTATGAATCCAGCTATTCTTCCTTCAGCTATGGGTGAAATAGTAGGGCAGACTGTGCTCTTTACCCTTAGTATAGTAACCAGTTCAGAAAAAAAAAACTTTGAATACAAACCTGCTTTTCTAAAAATATACATTGTGTCACATCCATAGTGGAGACATTGGATAATTACAAGCTGAACCCTGAGTTTTAGAATTTATAGAGTTGAAATGGGAAGACATTTTCCTAAAAGATTTCAAGTGTATTAGTTGTATGATTCATTTACACAGCTAAAAATAAAATAAAAATATATTTAATCAGAAAAAATATTTCTGATCTAAATATTGCCTACAGAAATCTCAGATATTATGGAATGACTTGGAAAAAACTTTACCATTGAATTAAATAATCTAATCTAGTTTAAGACATATTTAATGAATCCAAAATGTTCCTTAGCCTATCTATTATTAGTTTATTTACTGCTAAATAACAAACCGAGGTGGACATCCACAAAGTGAGTTAATTCTATTATTTTTAGAAGGAGTAGTAGCAGACTTCCCTTGTCTCCTTCTGATGGATAGATGACTTTTTCCAAGGTAGTCTTATCAAGATGTACTGAGTTATATGCACAGGAGGTGCTTGTGGTTTAATGGTTATCATCATAGGAAATGGACATGGTTACTCAAGTTCAAATTCTGGATGAGGCAGTTTGCTTTTCACATTGTTATAGTAAAATACATCAAATCTCTTTTGATTCACCCACTTAACTCTTCACACGCCTAACTACTAAAACATAAAACACAGACTGACAGACATCAACACTGCTGAAGAAAATAATATCTACCGGATGTTGATTCAACAACAGCCAGTGTCAAACTGAGAAAATCATGGCTTCTGCGCATACTCTATTCAAAATACCAAGAAAATTCTCAGTTATAAAAAAGGTCTATTTTTCAACCTATCATTTTTTTCCACAAATAGTGTTTTCTGGAGCCAGTCTTTGAAGTTGGGAATATATAGATAGGGCAAGCGGAGGTCACACAGGCAGTTGAATCCACAACTTTCACTGAGAGCATCACCCAACAACACCATCGAATCAGATCAAAGTAACCGCCAATCAGATAACTGCCCGTCAGCCGGCTTAGATATTTCATTTGCTTGTTTATTTCAATAAACGAAATAAAATTAAATCTTCTTGTCAGTCTTATTTTTCTTGCAATCACATGCTTGTATATAACAACATAGTGCTAATACCCTAGAGAAAGATATGAATCCAAGTATCCTTCCTCCAGCTATGGGTAAAATAGAGCAGACTAGGTTCTCTAGCCCTTGTGTGGCAACTAGTTTAGAAGAAAAACTCTGAATTCAGATCTGTTTAACACCACATGAAAAACTGACCTTGTGTCATATCCTGCTTATGTGGAGGGGTTGGTAAATACATAATTACCAATAACCTAGCCTCAGATCAAAGGTGGAGAAATAGTTGAACCAGCCAAGTAATTCAGTATATTATCAATTGATGGAAGTAGGTATGCCAAGGGTTGAGGGATCTAAAAGCCCTAAATTTTATACAAAAGTAGTGTTGCATGTCTTTTTTATTTCTATAACAATTAGAAAATTCTGTGGTCATGTGGAACACTAAAACATTTAAGTTTCCAAAATGTCCTCCGCTAACCTTTGTTTGTAATGTGAGTTTAATTTTTGAGGTGAAGGTCTTGCAAGTGTTTGTTTTTATTTGCACATTTTGCATAAAGCCAGGTAAATAAAAAACAAGTTGAATATCCTTTAAGTTTGCTATGTCCATAACTTATTTCAGGTTTGGTTCAGTTTTATGGCATATCAAGCATTGTGGGTTATTCAATGCTAAATCCTCTTTATACATATATATTAAACTCATTAACTGTATGTCAAAAGTAAAATGTAGGAGTTATACAATGTCGCATGTGCTTTCACACGTTGTATGATGAAAAAAAAAAATTTGGAACCATTTAAATGTGTGCAAACAATAGTAATACTCGTGTTCAAACAAATTAGCTCTGACTCATTTAAAAATAAGATTATCTAAAAACTATTGACTTACAAATCATATGTATAACCATTTAACTGTATGCAAACAAATGAGCTCTGGCTTGTTTAAAAGTGTAATTTACAAACTATGTTTTAAAAATCATATGTGTAAAGAGGATTTAGCATTAAATAACCAACAAGGGTTGATATGCCATAAAACCCAACAAATCTAATCAAAGCTTATTTCTAATATTCAGTGCTGTTCACTACTCAGTTAAGAGAAAGAACAAAGCAACAACAGTCAAAAGAAAAAAATGTATTCATTCCATTTTTATAATTATTACAGGGTCTGGAAGAAAAATATGGAATAAGGAGGATTGGATTTATGCCTTTACTTCTAGATGTGGAAGCAAACTATGGAATAATTTTTAAAATATTTTTTTTAGCCTGATTAGTCCAATTTCTGAAAAAACAAGATAAATCTAAATTTTCATGTTTAGCTCTAGTATTCAAGCAGGTTTTCATTAAAATTCATCCCAATACGAGTGAGTAAGAAAAGAAATGCCAAAGAATCTATGATTTGTTTAATACTAAAACCAAGCCAAAATAATAGGATTGTCTTTTAACCTCAAACCTTAACCATTTGATTTTGCTATATTGGGTGTTTTAGAAAACTAAACAAATAAAACTTCCCATCCAAATATTGGTTGGTTGGCTGGATGGGAAGTTTTGTTTTTACAGTGAATCAACCCTTTTCAGGTCATTTAACGCTAAATTGAATTTGAAACAATTCAGTTTAGTATAAGTGTAGTTTTTTTACAGTTCAAGGGATTCAGTTTACCATAAGTACGTAGTTTAAATGTAAAAAAAATTCAGTTTAGTTCAATATAAGCAATACATAGGACCCTATCAGGTGCTACCACTGTGGGCCAGAGTGGACCTGGAGCAATGGCAGTAAAGGAGTACTCCTCATTCCCCAAAGCTCCAGCATTACTGGAACTCACCATCAGATTATTTAGTGTCATATCCGGAATACTTGCAGCGAAGCAGTCGGTGTGTTCTACAGCCCCAGCTGACTGGGCAACCAAATATTCATTCACTTAAGACTGCTATTGAAGAGGAATGGAATAAAATGTCTGAAGAATTCATTTTGAAGGCATGCAAATCATTTTGAAGGCATGTTGATACAATGATAGAAAAAAAAAAAGTTGGCCATATTGAGTAAATTTACAGTTTTGTGTCTGTCTTCATATTTTGTTGTTTATCTTTTTAAATTAAAATTAACCTTGTTTTATTATAAAGTCGTTTATTATCATACTAGAATATTCCTAATTTTGCTTTTGCACCCTGTAGAAGATACAATATTCTTATCTTGTCTTTTAGTATATTCATGATCAAATACTAATATTTTTTTTGTATATAATGCATGACATCCAGTACCATTCATTCACTTTTTTAAACAGAAAGTTACTCACAGCAAGGCCCAGTTGGCCACTATAGATAAATTGCTTGAAATGATAAATGAAGGATAAAGAAGTAGAAAAAGAATGTTGCAAAGTGACAAGAAAGACAAAATACAAATGAATACAGAGTAAGACACTTAATCTTGGATCATAAAAGTTTATGGTTGAAGCTGAGAAAGAAATTGCAGATGTTCTAGGAAAAAAACAGTCAGAATGGAACATATGTCTGGTGTAGAAAATATTTAGAAAGAATGGATGATGGTTGCTCAAAACAGGAAAACAATGTCTGATCGGACATTTATGAATAGGAACCAATAAATGCAACTCATCTGAATATAATAGTTTCAATAATAGAAGATCCTATTTACCGACCCCTCTGCATGGGCAGGATATGACACAAGGTCAATTTTTAAGCGGAGTTTAACAGGTTTGAATTCAGAGTTTTCCTTCTCCTCGATTAGTTGCCTCACCAAGGCTGAAGAACCCAGTCTGCCCTACTATTTACCCATATCTGGAGGGAGAATAATTGGATTCATACCTTTCCCAAAGGTATTAGTGCTATATGAAATGCAATCAGTCTCATCCAGGATTTGAACTCGTGTCGGCGTGTCCATTTCCAATGACGATAACCATTACACCACGGGCACCTCCACAACAATAATAGAAGATGCACAAATTAAGTTTTATTAAGAAGTGGATGATGTGATGTGAAGTGATTCTCTCCCCAAATGCTTTGCAACTGACACTACACTCAATCCAATGAAGATAAAATAAGCTGAGAGAAAAACCTGCCGTAAAAGGAGAACAATATTCTATCTGAGGTTTTTGCATAGTTACAACAAAACAAGCGGATTAGATACTTCTTGGAGAGATAGAATTTGTTTAAAGATTTTTGTTATGCCCATTGCATTATTGAATGAAAAGATAGTGCTGTTTCATGAATCTTTTGGGCAAGCAGCCATTTGCAATATGATCATTGTATAAGAGCACATTTGAGTCTATAATATTGTTACACTTATACATTTGGTTGGAGTGCATAGAACTGACCCTTGTGAGAGAGAAAGTAATGATGTAAACATTATTGTCATTGTTGAAGGAAACCGATTTTATTGTGAAGAAGGAACATGAGTTGGCCATTGTTGATTAAAGGACACAAGAAAGAAGTTTCACAGCATTTGTAACTCTATCATTCAGTTTGGTAACTAATGTAAAACTCATGCTAAATCATTGCCTGTTTGATGTAGTAAAGTTGGCAACCTTAGTCGACTGTGACCCAAAGGCTCCCTTTTCAATAGGTGTAGGAAAGGGTGCTACTTGATTCCCTGGATTGCTCTACTTTATCCTTGATCCTTACCTTATAGTACTGAGTGCTAAGCAAGGCAGCATCAAGTACCATATTTTTGAGTCTTTGGTATGACTAAATCAGGGATTGAATCCTGGTCTCCCAGACTATTGGCAAACACTTTACTCATTAGGCCAACAAAGTATTAATCCACTTCTCTTTCGTAACTAGCAGTATTTGCTACAATTGTAATTGGTGAAATATAGGCTATTTCTTTCTAGTAAAATAATCAACAAACTATATTCTCACAGACTGTGATTCAAATATTCACATTTAATACTTACTTTCCTTCTCTTTCTGTAATACAGAATGATGAAGGAAGAAACTACTGAGTTTGGCAAATTGTCCAAATCAGCACTCAATTGTGTAGCAAGCTGAACTCCAGAAAGAGGAGAGTTATTTATGGTACACTGGAGCATCTCATGGTGTGCGCGAGGGCCAATCCATTCCATGGGTTGTGATTGCCTGCTGGTTTATGAGTGGAGGTATTTCTGTATAAATACCAGCTGCAATTTAGTATTGTTGCAGGAACTGTATTGAGTTACAGCCTGTTTTATTTTTGTCTGCCAGATACTAGCTGGGAACCTGACAACAGTAAGAGTTATTGTAATTATCCTACAGAAACCATAACACTTCATTATAAAAAATATTAAACCCTCATATCTTTATTTCTCAAAAGCATCTGAAGTTGACTGTAAGTGTGTGAGGGAGACAGAGATATACGGAGGACTGCTATAGTGATCCATAACTTCTTAACCACATTGTGCTTACATATTCAGGGCCCCACTTAGTACTTCTGCTTCTCGGCCAAAGATTGAGCCACTGCCCCCTCCTCTGGGCACTTTGCGAACCTCTTGAATGCCCAAATCTCTTCTGACTGCCAAATACAAGACAGACTGTATCTACCATGAGGGGAACATGATGGCTCTGTCAAAGGTCAATATGCAACATTTCTTTCTATTTCTTTGTTTTCTTCCCCGTCATTGCTTGATATTTAATCAATATTTTCAACTGAAATTGCCCTACAGCCATTTTTGCTACCAACAATTCCTTGTTTTCTCCCCATCTATAAAAATCTCTTCACTGACCGACTGATGACAAGGTAATTGACATTATTTCCTTATTCATTCAAACCATGTAGGTAATGGCATTATATGTAATTAAAGGTTTAAATCCTTAATCTAAATTAGCATGGTTACCATCATTAACTCTAAGTAATCTCTTTTACCATGTTATCATTAGAATGATATATAATTACCAAGTTATCATTAGAATCATATATAATTACTAAGTCATCATTACAAAAGATTAGCATGTTATCATTAGAATCCAGGATGAAGGAATAAGAAGTTACTTTGCGTATTTTTTCTGATTCTGTAGTTAATTACTGGCTAATTTAGCAACTGGAGCTTATTACTATCAGCTTGTAAAATCTAACAGAAAGGTGGAGGTTTTCTATTTTGTCATATTCCAATGACATGCATACTGCAATTTAATTGGAGTTTGATTTCTTTCCTGTGTGTATTCGCATATGTCTTTTCAATGTGGAACTCAGTGAAAATGCTGATCCACATACTTGACAAGTAAATGGTTTCTCGCCTGTATGTATTCGCATGTGATTTTTTAAATGTGAGCTTTCTGAAAATGCTGATCCACACATTTCACAAAAAAATGGTTTATCTCCTGTATGTATACGCATATGGTTGTTTAAATGGGAACTCTGGGAGAATGCGGAACCACATACTTGACAAGAAAATGGCTTCTCTCCTGTGTGTATTCGCAAGTGGTCTTTTAAATTTGAACTCTCTGAAAATGCTGATCCACACACTTCACAAGAAAATGGTTTCTCTCCAGTGTGGCTTCGCATATGTTTTTTTAAACTGTAACTTTGTGAAAATGCTGTCCCACACACTTCACAAGAATATGGTCTCTCTCCTGTATGCTTACGCATGTGACCTTTTAAATGAGCTCTTTGTGAAAATGCTGATCCACACACTTCACAAGAAAATGGTTTCTCTCCTGTGTGTATTCGCATGTGTTCTTTTAAATATGAACTTACTCTGAATGCTGATCCACACACTTGACAAGAATATGGCTTCTCTCCTGTGTGTAGTCGCATGTGGTTTTTAAAATTTGAACTTACTGAAAATGTTGATCCACAAACTTCACAAGAGTAGGGTTTCTCTGCACTGTGATTTGGCATTGTATTTTCAGTACTTTGAAAATTTGATGTCATAAAAATGCTGACTTGGTAAAAATGTGACCTGAACCTATGTAACTATGAACCATGCTGAAATGTTTATTCATACTCTTTGCAAGAATATGTCTTCCCTTGGGCATTTGTATTTTTCAAATGGGAAAACTGTTCTCTGCAGCAACTGATACCTGTGAAGAAAGAAGAAATAATATTAAAGAAAATAGAGGATTCATGAATTGCAATTGAAATATTATAACAATATTTGTGTTTTAATGAACAGTGACACATAATTCATGTTCAGTCATAAATAGCATTTTTTATCTTATTGTACAATGATTGTAAATATAATTTAAATACAGAAAATGTTACTTCTGCTAAAGTTTAGTTCGAAGCTAAAAAACATTCTATCAGTTATAAAACAATGAATAAAATATTCATAATCTACAAAAAGCTGACGAGGCTAGCAGACTACTAGTTGTGAATTTGTTTCCCATAGAATTCCTCATTTTTCTGATCTTATACTACAAATAGGCTGAGAAAGTATTTATATCTCTACTAGAGTTTAGTTTATTTGTATGTATTTCCTATTGATCTCTGTTCTCATCAATGTCAATATCTATCACTCTATCTTGTTTTCTTCATATCTATGTCTGTACCTATCTCATCAGTTTATATCTATGTCCATACTAACCTCATCTGTTCAGATCCATGTCAGTAGCTATCTCATCTGTTTATATCTAAGTCCATACCTATTTCATCTTTTCATATCTTAGTCCTTACCTATCTTTTCATATCTATGTTCGTACCTATCTTGTCAGTTCATATCTATGTCCATACTTATCTCATTTGATCCTATCCACATCAATATCTATATCATCCATTCATATCTATGTCTGTACCGATCACATTTGTTCATATTCATATCTGTATCTACCTCATCTGCTTATATCAATGTCCATACCTATCTCATCTCTTCATATCCATGTCAGTATCTATCAAAGCTGTTTATATCTATTACCATACCGATCTCATCTGTTCATGTCCATACCTGTCATCCATTCATATTTACATCCATACTTATCTCATCTGTTCCTATCTGTTTGTAACTATCTCATCCATTCATATCAATGTCCATACCTATCTCATCTGTTCATATCCATGTCAGTATCTATCAAAGCTGTTTATATCTATGACCGTACCGATCTCATTTGTTCATATCCATGTCCATACTTATGTCATCCATACTTATCACATCTGTTTATATCTGTCTGTACCTATCTCATCTGTTCATATCCATGTTGGTACCTATGCCATCCATTTATATCTAAGTATATACCTATCTCATCCATTCATATCTATGTTCATACCTATCAAATCCGTTCATATTCATGTCCATAGCTATCTCAGCTGTTTATATCTATGACCATAGCTTTCTCATCTGTTCATATCTATGTACATATCTTACCAGTTTATATCTATGACTGTACCTATCTCACCTGTTCATATCCATGTCCGTACCTATCTCATCTGTTCATATCTATATCAATACTTATCTCACCTGTTCATATTCATGTCCGTACCTATCTCATCCGTTCATATCTATATCCATACCTATCTCATCTGTTCATATCTATATCCATACTTGTCTCATCCGTTCATATCCATGTCCGTACCTATGTCATCTGTTCATATCTATATCCATACTTATCTCATCTGTTCATATCCATATCCGTACCTATCTCATCTGTTCATATCTGTATCCATACTTATCTCACCTGTTCATATCCATGTCCGTACCTATGTCATCCGTTCATATCTATATCCATACTTATCTCATCTGTTCATATCCATATCCGTACCTATCTCATCCGTTCATATCTATATCCATACTTATCTCACCTGTTCATATCCATGTCCGTACCTATGTCATCCGTTCATATCTATATCCATACTTATCTCATCTGTTCAGATCCATGTCCGTACCTATCTCATCCGTTCATATCTATATCCATACTTGTCTCATCCGTTCATATCCATGTCCGTACCTATCTCATCCATTCAAATCTATATCCATACTTATCTCACCTGTTCCTATCCATGTCTACCTATCTCATCTGTTCATATCTAAATCCATACTTATCTCATCTGTTCATATCCATGTCCGTACCTATCTCATCTGTTCATATCTATATCCATACTTATCTCACCTGTTCATATCCATGTCCGTACCTATCTTATCTGTTCATATCTATATCCATACTTATCTTATCTGTTCATATCCATCTCCGTACCGATCTGATCTGTTCATATCCATATCCGTACCTATCTCATCTGTTCATATCTGTATCCATACTTATCTCATTTGTTCATATCCATCTCCGTACCGATCTCATCTGTTCATATCTATATCCATACTTATCTCATCTGTTCATATCCATATCCGTACCTATCTCATCCGTTTATATCTATATCCATACTCATCTCATCTGTTTATTTCTATGTCTGTACCTATCTCATTAGTTCAGATCCATGTCAGAATCTATCTCAGCAGTTTATATCTATGACCATACCTATCTCTTCTGTTCACATCTCTGCTCATATCCGTGTCAGTACCTATCTCATCTGCTCATATCTTGCCCAGCTGGCTGGAGCTATAGAATACACCAACTGCATCTCCGAAGAGAAGTAAGACCTCCCCCCAATGAGTGTCCTGGATATGGCAATAAACAATCTGATGGTGAGGTTCCAGTAATGTTGGTGTTTTGGGGAATGTGGAGTATCCCTTCATTCCCATCCCTCCCAGGACCACTCTGGCCCAGAGTGGTATAACCTGATAGGGTACTATCTATGGGTCACATAGAACTAAACTGCAAACTTATGCTAAACTGAATTGCTTGAAAAAGAACTGTTTTGATATTTAAACTGCGTACTTATGTGAAACTGAATTGTTTGAAACGGAACTGTTTTTGACATTTATCTGTGTGTAAAGAGAAACTATACAAAACTGAATTTTTGAATTAGAACTGTCTGACTAAACTGAATAATTGAAATAGAAATGTTTTTGACAATTAAACTGTGTACTTATGCTAAACTGAATCGTTTGAAATAAAACTGTTTATTTATATAAAAATGGATTAGGCACCAAATGACCTACAAAGATTGATATGCCATAAAACCCAAACAAACAATCAATTTAACATCAGTCATTTGTTTGCATGGAGAAATGGTTACACATTTACGATTCATATAAGAATAGTTTGTACATAATTTTTAACTCTAATATTAATCATTTGTTTGCACAGAGTGAAGTGGTTTCAAGTATTGCTCATGCTAATAGTTTTATTTGTACACAGTTAAATGCTATATAGCACTAATAATTCTATCTAATATTAATCATTTGTTTGCACAGAGTGAAGTGGTTTCAAATATTACTCACACTAATATTTCTATGAAATAACCTACAATGGTTGATATACCATAAAACCCAACCAAACCAAATCCTATATATTTAATATATATATGTGGTGCATTCAATAAGTTTCCATACTATTTCTGTACAGGCATTTAAAATTGTCGTAGACTCTTGAAAATTCAGTATATTATTGCTATACATCTTATGAGATGATTGACCAATTTTTATGATTTCAGGTTCAAATGAACAGCAACAGCAGCAATTGGAATACACCCCACTAAAGCCTGATTGTCACAGCTGGTGAATTTCAAAAATGCAATCTGGACATGAGGACACTTTAGAAGAATGATATGCAATAAAATTCTGTTTTAAACTTGGAAAAAATGCCACAGAAACATATGGAATGCCTCAGACTGCTTTTCGACCATCTTGCATGACTCGAGCATCAGTTTTTGAGTGGCATAAGAGATTCCAGGAAGGCAGGGAGTCTGTGAGGGATGATGAGAGGTGTGGCAGGAGTAAGGAAGTCAATACACCAGAGTTGATTGGCCAAAGGGTTAGGGTTAGGGTTAGGGTTACTATGTTGAGGTTTTAAGGAAGTTCAGGAAGAGATTCCGTCAGAAGAGCCCAGCACTCTTCAAATTGGGTCAGTGGCATTTCCACCAGGACAATGCACAAGTCCACAACTCCATCCTTGTCACAGACTATTTGACCAAGATAGGCATCAAGACAATTCCTCAGCCTCCCTCTAGTCCAGACCTTGCTCCCTGTGACTTTTGGTTATTCCCTAAGCTCAGAGGCTGTCATTATGTGACAATTGAGGAGATGAAAGAAGCTGTGACAAAGGTCATTGACACGTTCACACAAGAGGACTTCCATGGGGCCTTCCAGAAGTTGTTGGAACGGTACAACAACTGTATTGTAGCTGGAGGAGATTACTTTGAAGGGGACTAGAGTTTCATGAGTGTACTATCAATAAAAGTGTCCATACGAAAAAAGTCTGGAAACTTATCTAATGATCCTCGTACATATATATCAAATATATATGATTTGGTTTGGTTTGGTTTTATGGCATATCAACCCTTGTATGTTATCTAATACCAAATCCTCTTTATACAAATAGGTTATAGGTAACATTTTTAACCAAATCAGAGCTCATTTGTTTCCACATAGTTAAATGGTTTAAATTTTTTTTCTATCTAACATGAATAATTCTACTCAAATGGGTAAATGGTTTTGACTATCACTATATAGAACTAATAATTCTATTCAATATCAATCATTTGTTTGCACACAGTTAAATGGTTTCTCATATTGCTATCTAACAATAATAATTCTCTTCAATAAAATTGGTTGGTTGGTTGGTTGGTTGGTTGGATTTTATGGCATATCAACCTTTGTAGGTTATTTAATGCTGAATCCATTTTTATGAAAATAGTCAGTTCTATTTCAAACAATTCAATTCTGCATAAGTACGCAATTTAAATGAAAATTGTGAAAAACATTTCTATTTTATGCTATTCAGTTTAACAAGCAGTTCTAGTCCAGCTAATTCAGTTTAGTATAAGTACAGATTTTGTTTACACACAGTTTAATGTCAAAACAGTTCTATATTAAATAAATCAGTTTAGTGTGAGTACAGTTTCAATGTCAAAAAACAGTTCCATTTCAAATAATTCAGTTTAGCATAAGCACGCAGTTTAAATGTAAGTATGGTTTGTCAAAAACATTTCAATTTCAAACTATTCAGTTTAGTCAAACAATTCAGATTTGCGTAAGTATGCCGTTAGTTCTATTTAACCCATAGATAGGGCCCTATCAGGTGCTACTATGCCGGGCCAGAATGGACCTGGGAGTAATGGCAATGAAGGAGAGCTCCACATTCCCCAAAACCTCAGAATCACTGGAACCTCACCATCAGATTGTTTAGGGTCATATCCAGGACACTCGTAGGTGGGGGGGGGTCTTACCCCTCTACAGTGGGTGGGTGTTAAATATACATGATTTGCAAATGTATAGTACATAGCTAACATTTTTAATGAGGTAGAACCTATTTGGTTGTACACAATTAAAGTGATTTCAAGTACTGCTATCAATACTAACAATTAAATTTAAAATTAGACCTTTATTTGCACATTCTAATAGTTCAAAGTATTGCTATGTAATACCAATAATTCAATTTTTGCACACAGTAAAAGGATTTTAACTGTTGCTATTCAACATTGTAATGAAAAAAAGGGGTTCGGAACTCCTTCTTGACAACTCTGCTACTTGCACTAACTCTCAGAATAACACGACTCTGCAACTCGCACCAACTCTTCTTAGCTCAATGTCTGCTCTCCGCTCTCAGAATAACACTGCCCCTGCCTCGCCAATTTGGTCTTTTTATAGCTTCTTTTTCTCCTCATATGCAAATTAATGCTATTCACATATAAGGAGTCCACCAACCTCACATTCCTCTTTTTTCTTTTCCCGACGGTCAAACGCAGACGCGATGTGAGTAATTTATTCTATTACATTTTAGACCACAAACATTAATAATTTTCTTCAACATTACTCAATTATTTGCACACAGTTAAATGTTTCCAAGTTTTGTTATTTAGCATTAATAATTCAATTAAATATCCATCAATTGATTGCACACAGTTAAATGGTCAAATAGTTCTATTTGGTTCATAGGTGGGATCCTATTAGGTGTTACCACTCTGGATCTAAGTGGATCTGGAAGTAATAGCTATCAAAGTGTACTTTACATTTTCCAAAGTTCCAGGATAGAAGTCTCACTATTAGATGGTTTAGTGTAATATCCAGGTCACTAGTTGGGGGAGAGGGTCTTACCCCCTCTCCAGAGATGCAGTGGGCATATTCTACAGCCTCCTTACAGACTAAGCTTCAGAATAAATAAAAATGGGGTAGAAAGAAAGTTTTAAAAATACTGAAAAATAATTTCACAAATAATTCTTTTTGGGGGGGGGATTGCCCAATCAGCTGGGGCTATTGAATGCACCGACTACATCTCTGCAGAGGGGTATAACCTCCCCCCAATGAGTGTCCTGGATATGATACTAAACTATCTGATGGTGAGGTTTCAGAGATGCTGGAGCTTTGGGAAATGCGGAGTTCCCCTTCATTTCCATCGCTTCCAGGTCCACTCTGGCCCAGAGTGGTATAATCTGACAGAGCCCTGTCTATGGGTCAAATAGAACTAAACTGCATACTTATGTTAAACTGAATTGCTTGAAATAGAACTGTTTTGACATTTAACTGTGTGTAAATAAAAAAAAAAACTATACTTATACTAAACTGAAGTATTTGAAATAGAACTATTGACTAAACTGAAAATGTTGAAATAGAAATGTTTTGACAATTAAACTGTATCACTTATGCTAAACTGAATTGTTTGAAATAGAACTGTTTATTAGTATAAAAATAGATTTGATATTAAATAACCCTCAAACCAACTTTTTTTTGCGAAAAACTTTTTGACAAATTCGTAATTTGTTTAATGTCCAGCAACCTCAATAATATGAATGTTTTTTTTATGAAGGGGAAAGGTAAAAAACGCAGATGTACCACGAATTTTGAAGAAAATGCAAAACGGAATATTTCGTCAATTACTGGAATTACAATTTTTAAAAGTTTTTAATTCGTTATTTCCTATGCACTTAAAAAAATTGCTTTATCAGCCGAATAATTATAATAATCAGAATACTTTTAGAAATTTTTAAGTTGCTACAACAGTCAAAATAAAAGTGTCAGGGAAAATAAAAACAACTGATATAAGAAAATACGAATGAAAACTTTTAAAAAATAGAAAAAGATTTCCGAAAAAGGATTCACCTAATCTCAGGGAATATTCAAATTCAGCAATTAATTTTTGCATATTTAAAACTATTTCCTCTTTCATCTTTTTCTGCCAATACGTATATATATCTAGAAAGAAAATTGTTATACTTACTTCTTTCATCACTCGCCTATCAAACAATGAGTTACCTCCCTTACTCAAAATAACGAATTAAGACGAAACGAAAAAACGACTGTCTCTTTTATCATTTCGAGTATTCGGACACTTGTCTTCATCTTCATTATTATATTGACAACGCTGCGACCGATAGGTCTTTCAGCCTTCTTCAGGTCGAACACAGGGTCGAACTAAACTCTTTATTTAATCCGCGGGGGTAAATAGTTCTAATTCCGTTAACCATAACCTCTCATAGGTTTTCACCTGTGCAAGGCCCCAACTATAAAACGGCCTTGTGCCATAGACCAAAATAGTTGGGTGTTAGTTAAATACCCCATTTCTACTATATGGATGCACCACATGGACACTGACGAAGCGCATAAAGAAAAAGTTAGACGAGAATTGCACAAGAATGCTACGAGCTATATTGAACAAATTATGGAAGCAACATCTCATAAAGCAGCTGCTGTATGGACACCTACCTCTCATCTCTAAAACCATCCAAATAAGACCAACAAGACATGTGGGGAAACACCTGGAGAAATAAAGTCAAACTCGCGAGCGACATTCTTCTATGAACCTCTTCACGCAGACGTGCGAGTGTTGGATGACCAAGAAGAACTTATCTACAACAACTCTGTGCGAACACAGAATGTAATCTAGAAGACCTGCCGGAAGCGATGGATGATAGAGACGAAGGGAAATCGGTGCTAGCGGCACGACATGACGTGTTATAACTTAACAGTTGTGCCCGCTTATGGCTAAGGGAATTAGAAAAATCTACCCCTGTGGATTAGATAAAGGGTTCAATTCAAAGTTGTGTGGATTCCTGAGTTCGACATGAAACACCAGAAGAAGGACACATGGGTTGAAACGTTGGAAATATAACAATGAAGATGAAGATAATAGTTCGAATACACTTATAAGGAAGAAGGTAGTATATGTTACCTCCTGTTATATTGAAAGAGAGAAAAGATAAAACGACGGAGACGAGAATATAGATAAATTTTAACAATTGTGTGACGGGGCGTGAATATTTATCACAGGACGTGATTTTTTTTTTAAGCACGTGTGACGTCGGGGCAGTCTGGCATTTGCCCCTCCGCAAAAATAAGTCCTAGTCAAAACTCTTGTTTCGGGCTTAAGGTAACTGGCAAATAATGTGGGGGTTAATTTGGGGCTATACTCATCTCAACGCTGGCGAGGGGGTTTCCAATTTCACTTTCACATACCCCACCAAGTCCCTCGTTTTCATACCCCCTCGGATTACGGAAAGCATGAACTTCTAGGTTAAAACAAAATATATTACACTGTAATCAAATTTCCAAAATTCCCTTGTAATGTTTTTAGGGCGAATAAGACATTTAGCGAGAATAAATTAAAGCGATACGAAGCTGAAAAAGATAATATGCAAAAGAAGGCAACTCGATTGATAAACAACATAACGAATAGATTTCAACACGAGGGAGCAGTTAAAATGTAACAAAATTTTAATAAGTGACGACTAAACAAATAATTATGAGGTTTAAGAAACAGTTCCTTTTCTTTTTCTTTTTTTTCTTCTTTTCCTTTTAAACTATCGGCTTCGTTAAGCCAAGTAGGCTGTGTGAAACAAATGTCTCTCTCGACAGTCCTTTTCTTCTTTCTCCTTTTTTCTTTATTTCTTTTTTTTTCTCTTTTACTTGAGGGAGTATCTAAGTCCACTCATTCATTTACGGTTTATGAAACAAATCTTTTCAGTTTCTTTCTTTCCTTTACTGAATATATATATATAATTTCCAACATTTAGGAAGGGTAGAAGGAAAAACAGTTTTAAGTTGTACTTATCTTTTCGAAGGCTAGTTACTTTCTTTTACGGGCGAGCGGCATTCTGTAGAATCTGGCTGCTATCTTTTGTCCAAAGATTCTGTTCTACTCTTTCCCCGGAGCTTGGCTAACTTGACGTCCATCTCTTGCCAATGTCTGTCCTGAACTAAAGGTTGTTTTTTTTTACAGGCGAGAGAACCCAGAGTTTTGGGGCTATAAATCAGCACATCTTTTCACGCCGTCTTCTGTCCTCAAACTAAAGATACTTTTCCAAATTTCCTCTGACGAAAAGGTACTATTTTTTTGGCGCTAAAGGCTCGGGCTAATCATTTGGCTCCTTCTTTCTCTATGTCACCCCGTCATGCTACTATAATGACCTACACTCCCTTCTCTATCCAACCGACCATAGGTCACGGAGTGCTGGCAGCGTTTGACCTGCATTCTGACTGCTTTAGCGGTCAGTCCCTGGGGCTTGTTACTTCAAACACTGAAGGTAGGGGAATTTATCTTCCCTTTTCCTCTCTCGGTGGCACACCACGTCACAATTGCTTTAATGGCAGCCAGAATAAAAGAACCCTAGTGCTGTAAGTCGCAGGTGGACGGAAACAGTGGTAGAGTTGAGAAGGAATAAAGTAGTTGAATGTCAGAGCAGGAATCGAATCACTTTAGTCAAGAAAAAAGACGAGTTGCTGATTTTAAAACAGGAATGAAGTATTCAGCCATAAGTTCGTGGTCCTGTTGCATTAGGAGAGAGAAATGATGGTTTTCTACTGAGTTGAGCAGGAATGAAGTAGCTGAATGTCAGAGGCGGAATAAAAATGTTCCTGTCAGAAGTGGAATAAAACATCCAATTTAATGCTTCTGGGATCCGTTGGCCAATGAAGGTTGAACGAGGGATGAAGGAAATAATTCCTAGGTACCCTCGGTCCAAAAATCAGATGTGCTCTCCTTATAGTGATGTTCCTGCTGCTACAGAGAGGACAAAAGGATCATCCGTCCTGCTCGAAATATTTTTGAGCAAGAGGAAAATTGGCGCGCTTTCACCGCCTTTGATACAAAGTCGTCCGGGCAGAATGGAATAATTCATCCTCACTAGGGGAAAATATGAGATCGGGACCAAAACGCTGAAATTAATTTATGTGCCAAACAAAAATTCAACGTTCTTTCTGCTACACTCTAAACGATAAAACTTATTATGAATTTAGACTAATAAAGAATGCCTCCTCCAAAATATCTCAATAAGGCTTCAACAAATAGCAAAAAGAAAGTCTACCACAACAACAGAAAATAGGATTTTCTACAAAAAAATCCGTTTTGAAGGAGGAAAAAATCTCAAATCATTCTCCAAACACGAGGATAAAAAAAGTCGACTTTATTCCTCACTTTTGCCCTCCAAGACGACATAAAAAAAAAAACATTTAAATAAGTCAAACAAGCTTATTTTTCACAAAAGTTTAACGTCCAGTCGAAAAATTGACGTACGCCCACACACACAGCACGCTAGCCTTTCGTACATTTATTGTGGGGGCCAATAAGAACGTCAACCGCGCAAATTATTTTTTGTGTTATAGCGTGTGAGTAATTGAAAGTCAGAAGACAATAAAGAGAACAAAGGCGAGATAACAGTATAACAACAAATGACAATGTATTTTGTTGAAAGGTTACAATTTGTACTCGTACCAACGATTGAAATAGCAGAGATGACTAGTGGAATTGTCGGTGAAGGTGAAGACAGCCGATGGTCGTCGTTGTTGGTAGTCAGCAGGGTGATCGTCGTCGTTGATAGAGAAACAGCTTGGTGATCGATATCCTGGTTGTTCAGTACTTTGGTTTAACCGGGGGGGGGTCGATGTGGTCTCAAATGTTGACGCTAGTCCATACAGTAAGTCGTACGTGGAGTAGATGCTACTATGCATGAGCTGATCTGCAGATAGTGCTGGTTACTTGGTCGCGTAGGATCAAACGAGTGAGCTAAGACTGTCGTGGGCGATAAACGAGCAAATGGGCGAACGAACGAGTAACTAAGACTATCGTGTCTTAGCGTTGCAGTGCCGAAGAGCAAACGAGCGAATGTCGTGGTCAAGAATACTGGGTCTCTACATTACGGACCCGAGGAACGAGTGTCGTGGTTAAGGCCGTTTTTTCTTAGCACCGCGAAGCTGAGCGAACGGACGGGGAAACCGTGGCTAAGGCTACCGTGCTCTGCACTGTGAAGCTGAGGAAACAGACAAGCGAACGTTGTGGCTAAGACTGCGGTGCCTTTGCACTGCGTGGGTGGGAACCAAATATCCAACCAGTTTTAAAAAAGAAAAGAAATGTGCTAGTCGCATCGTTAAATCAGATTGATGAGGAATTAAATAGACTCGAACAAATGGGCGTACTATCAAAAACGGAGAGCAGTAAATGGGCTTCACCTACAGTCTGTGTTATAAAAAAATGTGAAGAGATCTGTGTTTGTGCAGATTTCTCCACAGGATTGAATAATGCATTAAAAGATTACCACTACCCTCTACTGAGACCCGAAGAGATCTTTGTAAAACTCGGGACCGAAAAATTTTTTCAAAAATCGATTTAAGTGATGCTTATCTCCAGATACCTGTGAACGAAAAGTTCTCGAAGATGCTATATATAAACACCCATTATAAAGATTTATTTCTAACAAGGAATCAAACCGACCACGTGCGGCACTTGATTTGGCCAGAGTGGAACCAAAAAGCTACCACAGACTATTTGTCGAAAACTACTATTGGCTCTCAGTACAAATTTGGGGACCAAACTGTTAAGGCAGGAAAAAATAGTCAGCTGAAAGGTTTCCTCGCTCGCTTTTTGAACAGCCAATAAGTATTTCTAACAGGCAAGAAGCTTCCCAAGAAATAAACGTGAAATTAAACGAAAATCTTCTACTGAAATTTTATCAAATTAAACAACTGAAAGAAAATTCAACCTGAGAATTCTGCAGAAAAGAAAACTTTATATTAGACTTGTAGCAGTCACAGATCTATTTTCTCTCGCGAATCAATGCCCCCGCCAAGCGATTCAGCCACACACTGACCAATCAGTAGGCAGATCGTATTGATTCCTTCTTCCTCTCAAGAATTATTTTTCTAGCCCTTTTTGAAAGTCTGCCACAGAGAGAGCACAAGACCAGTAAAGAAGAAAGACCTCTCTCTTGTAGCCTGCCACGGGACACTCCAACATTGACGATCTTCTCTGAAGATAACTGTTGCCACAGCTACACACTAAAGAAGATAACGGCGGCTCCCAGCTAAACATTAAAGAAGATAACGGCGACTATCTTTTACACACTAAAGAACTAACGCTGCGGCCTGAGACACTGCTACTTGATACCCCAAAAGAACCTTTTCTCACTCTGGCACAAGTCTACTTCTGTCATAAAAATAAACCTTTCGTAGTTGTTTTTCAAAGAAAGTTCGTTATTTTATTCTGTATTACAAATTAACTTATAGTGATATGGAAACTAACCGTATTCACTAAAGACTCGAAATTAAATGAAAACTGCAACATTTCAACAAAATTAAAATGGAAAAAAATACTCAAATTCAAAGAACTTTGTTTCTCCAGACACTCTTTCAGATAAGTTCCAGCAAATTGCACAAAGATTTGCAACACTTTTTCTTTTCTATCCCTTTCTTTCTAGTTTCTTTTATATAAAATTCCCTTTTAAAAACTTTATTGTCTGTGTTATCTTTTTGAATCAGTATCCGAACTAGAAAGCTGCAGAACTTACGTTTTGAATTTACATGCTACAGGCCCCTAAAACATTGCACAGTTAAATACTAAATTTGGCTTTAGTGTCCTTTAAATTCTTTCATATTGCAAATTTTATTCTCTTTAATTTTCTTTCGATTGCAAATTTTATCTTTTAAATTCCCTTTATATTGTAAATTTTATTCTCTTTTAAATTTCTTTTACCATGTAGGGTACTAATGTTAATGAATAAAAAGACAATATTAACAATAATGCTACAAAAATAAAGAAATTTATTTCTTTGATGGGAGCTGAAATGTAGTAGGGTTTACAGCTATTCGTGTATCGGGTCACGACCGCGGAAACCAGTTGTGAGTCCAGTGTGGATAGATATTTATCCAACTTGAAGTCGTAACATGACACCGTTCTTTGAAGATCCAACGAGCACGGCGCCGCTGAGATATAGTTAGTACGTCGGGTCGGCGTGAGTAACTGCAGTATTTGTTGACCGCCCCACCCAACGGGCAAGTGTGGCACAAGGCCTTTTTTATGGTGGGTCCGGGCGCATGGCCGTAGCCCACACGCGCCCGGCATTTGCCAAAAATGCCAACGGCCCCGTCGCCATTCCCCTTTTTAGGAGCGCCTCAGGCGCCGGGCGATTAACCCAACCCTCCCGAAGGAGGTAAAAGCCTGGGGGGAAGACCCCCTGAGACCGAAGGAAATCTCCAGGTACCGAGACACACTCGGCCAGATCCGTGCCGCAGATAACACGGCCGGCCGAAGTGCTACCCGACACCTGGAGAGCTGTCAGACCGATAGTCGTGAGTAAGTGACCTGAATTGTCTGGAATATTGTGTTTTTATAATGTAGTATCACCTTCCTAACTAAGGTCAGTAAATGGGGCAGTCAATACTACCTCAACAGAAATCTTGGTCCTAACTTCCACCTCGGCCAAGGAATGCCATCCCAGAATCCATCGCCTCTCACTCTTCTCTCTTCCCTTCTCTCTCCTTTTCTCTCTCGCTCTCCCTCTCCTTCTGGCCAATCAGCGGACATTTTTCTAGCCAACACGTGGCGTTGTATACGAAGAATAAAATTCCTCTTTTAAAGTTAATATTTGTACTTCTCATTATTATCTCAAATAACATAACCCAAGTACATATATTACAATAACATTAAGGTGGATCCCGTGCGCACACGTTGACTTTCGAAGATTCTTTGGGTGCGTATATTAGAGACCTCATATTGGTCCTAAAAACCATTTTTAATTGTTTATTTTTTAAACATCTGCGTGGGCGTTAGTTGGATATCTTTGCGCCAATTTTGATCCGTTTTTTCCAGAAAATTCTTTTGACAAGGAAATTGCATCATTTCCTATAACCATAGGGGTTTGTTCAAGTTTGGACGATTACCATTCGGGTTCAAGGTCATGCCAGCCATCTTCTAACAAGTCATGGACATCATGCTAAGTGGACTGGAATTTGCAATAGCGTACCCGGATGACATTCTCATGAATATTCAAAGCGCTGAGCAACACAAAGCACACGTGTATGAAGTCTTCATGAGAATCCAGGACTATGGATTCAAGTTTAAAGAGGGAATGTGCAATTTTTTTATTAAAAAATATCTTAGCCAAATTATAGGCAGAGAGGATACAAGACCAGACCCAGAGCGAGATAGTAAAGTTGGCGACCAGAAGGCTCCCTTTTAAATAGCTAATACACCGAGGTGTAGGAGAAGGCGCCATTCCTTTCCTTGAATTGCTTCACTTTACCCTTGATACGTACCTTATAATGCCGAGTGTTAAGCAAGGAGGTATCAAATACCATTGTAAAAGTCTTTCGTATGACGCGACCTGGGATTGAACCCAGGTCTCCTGGACCATTGGTGAATACTTTACCCAATTGGTCAATGAGCCGGTAAATATGCCGGCGTCTGAAAACGTGTCTTCACTTCAAAGTTTTCTTGGTCTAGCAAATTACTACAATGAGTTTGTTGCTAACATTCACAGTTTGCGAGCTCCTCTTAATGAATTACTAAAAAAGAAAATCCTCTGGTTTATCAAGAAATACACAGACAAGTAAGTTTTCATATATACAGATCATTTTGAAGTCATCCATGTTAAATGTTGCGTAAGATTGTATTTGGTATTTGTTTTTCCGAAAGGACAATATGAAAGTAAATACTATTTAACACGATATTTAACATGGATGACTTCAAAACGATCTGTATATATGAAATATATTTATTTAATTTCTTTGGGAAATCCAACATTTTCAAATATGTTTCCACGTGCCAGACACGTTCTTAAGACTTTTGAATTATGAACGCTATGAGCATATTTGTATCTTTTCGTTGTATATTTTTCATTTGCTCCTGTCATCTCAGCAAGCATCCATCGCCTTGTGAATTATTCTGATATCCAGGTCCTGATGATGGTTACTGAAACCGAAACGTTCAACGTCGACTTTGCATCATAATAAATTCACCTATTTGGATTATTATATTTTTCTGCTATCTTCATACTATCGGATTTTGATCCATATTTACTTTCATGTACATATATCTTGAAATGCATACTCTTTTGGGATGCAATATTTTCTGTTTCCATAAAATAGCTAGATTACAAGTTAAAATTGTTGTTTAAATAAAATTGGTCAATAGTTTTACAGAGAAAATTTAGAACAAAAATTTCACTATGCTGTAAATTCTTTATAAATATCATGCATTAAATAAAATTCTTATCTGATATTTAAATACAAATAAACATAAAAATAGCTAAAAATAAATATCATGACATTAGACATGTAAATCGAATTCTTGTTAAATTCTTTTGCATAAATTGTTTCAACATTTTGAAAAAAGAAAATATTAATTTTACTTTGGAAAAAAATTAGATTTTAAAAATATTGTTGATTTTTTGTTAAAATAAAGATATTTCTAAAAAATAAAAGATAAAATTAAGATGAAATTGAAATAAGATAAGATAGAAATAGAATAAAAACCAAATCAAATTATATTAAATAAGAATATCATTATTTAAAACCAATCATTATTGAATAAAAACAAAGCAATAATTATTACAATAATTGAAAATCATTATTAAAAATAATTAAGTAAAAATGAATTATTAATTAAAGTAAAAAAAAATCTAATAATAATAATAATAATAATAATAATAATAATAATAATAATAACAGCATTATTGAAAACGGTCAGAATACTGAGAAGCGTCCTGGAGACTTGAGGAGACTTGCTGTCACTCACTCTCCAGTGGAAGACCATCAGCTTATGCTGCTGTGAAAAACTCTAATGAGTAAATAATAATAATAATAATAATAATAATAATAATAATAATAATAATAAAAACAAAAAAAACCCAACTTAATCAACAACAAAAAAAAGACTGTTCCGGCTGACCACAGAATAAATCTGAAGGAAAGTGAAAAGAAGAATAAGTACCTCGACCTTGCTAGAGAATTGAAGAAGCTGTGGAACATGAAAGTAACGATTGTGCCAATCGTGATTGGTGCGTTAGGCACAATAACTAAAGGATTATTAAAAAGCCTGGAGGACTTGGAAGTTGACGAACGGGTAGAGACTAAGAACGGCCAGAATCCTGGAGACTTGAGGAGACTTGCTGTCACTCAAACTCCAGTGAAAAACCATCAGCTAAAGCTGATGTGAAAAACTCTAAAGGAGTAAATAACTTTATTAATGATAATAATAATTAAAATATATTTTTTTTTTAATTTGACCATACAAACAAATGATATATGCACAACCCAGAATCTGTCCCGGAGAATGAGACATAAACTCTTATGGGATTTTGACATACAAACGAATCACCTAATCTCAGCCAGAAGTCCAGACCTTATAATAATCAACAACAAAAAAGAGAACTTGCAAAATTGTGATCTTTGCTGTCCCAGTTGGTCACAGAATAAATTAAATAAAAATGAAAAGAAGTATAAGTACCTGGACTTTGCGAGGGAATTGAAAAAACTGTGGAACATGAAAGTGACAATTATACTAATTGTGATTGGTGCACTTGGTACAGTCACCAAAAAAATAAAAAAAGGGACTGGAGGACTTGGAAATTAGAGGACAAGTGGAGACCATCCAAACAACTATATTATTGAGATCGGCCAGAATACTGAAAAGAGTCCTGGAGACTTGGGGAGACTTGCTGTCACTTAAACTTCAGTGAAAGAGCATCAGCTAATGCTGATGTGGAAAACTGAAGGAGTAAATAATAATAATAATAATAATAATAATCAAGTCGAGCCGCCAGCACGGATATCCCTGACCATCTCTCGCCACTTTTCCCTATCGTTTATCACCTCCGGCAGGTCTTCTGGGTTACATCCTGTGTCCTCACATAGCTGCTGTATGTAAGTTCGGGCTGGTCGTCCTGCTTTTGCTTGGCCATATGTGGGGGTCCATAGTAGTACGTCTCTTACGAGCTCGTCTTTGCTTCTCCAGCAGTGTCCGGCGTGTCTGGCTCGTCTGACCTGTATAGTTTTCGTGATGGGAGGTAGGTGGCCGTACAGTTGGCGTCTCGTGGGGTGTTGTCGCCAGGACTTGTTCAGTATTGCTCTCAACATTCTTGTGTAGTTGCCGTCAAGTTTCTTCTCCAGCCGTTTGGTTAGCGTCCATGTAGTGCATCCATATAGCAGTATCGATACAACTGCTGCCTGGAAGAAACTGCGTTTCATTTCGTCGGTCAGGTCTGATTTCCATATTATTGAGAGCCTATCTATAGCCGTCCATGCTTTCGTCAGCCGTGTGTCGATGTCGTTTTCTGTTGATGAGACGCTACTTCCAAGGTAGGTGAATTTGTCCACTAGCCTCAGAGAGGCTCCGTCTAGAGTGGTAATGTTGCCCGTTTGGTTGTAACACATATATTCAGTTTTGTGCGCATTGACATGGAGGCCAATGCCTGCTGCAGCTCGTTCCAAGCTATGCAGTAGTGTCTCTGCTTGATTAGGCGTATTCGCCAGTAACGCTAAGTCATCAGCGTAGTCGGCGTCTGTGATTGTTTTTGCGGGGTACCTTTTGCTTCTTTTCTTAGTCAGCTCGAAGCCATTTTCTCTGATTTTGTCGATCGAAGTTCTAAGCACGTAGTCTAGACAGATGATAAAGAGGTATGGGGCTAGCGTGTCTCCTTAACATCAAGGTGACAATTATACCAATTGTGATTGGTGCTTTTGGTACAGTAACTAAAGGATTATTAAATGGACTAGGGGACT